>JANHFJ010008107.1:40551-53421 GCA_032468195.1 Cerberus rynchops
CTCCTTCCCTCTTCTCTTTTCTGATCTTGCTTCCTTCCTTCCTTCCTTCCTTCCTTCCTTCCTACCTTCCTTCCTTCCTTCCTTCCTCATTATTTCACTTCTTTCATAGGAGTTGCATAAAATTAGATAATTAAACTGGGTTATTCTGAAAATGCTTTGAATGTTCTTGCTTGGGAGATGGAAAGGGAACAAGTGCAAATGAATGGATTATTGCACAGTTTTACCTGGATGAAAACCACTCCATCTGCCCTATATCTTAGTTCCAGTTAAATATATATTAATTATCTTCGTTTCTCATATGCCAGGTAGTATAATATTCATGAAGAAGTCATTAAATAATTTTGTAAATAAACCAAAAAATAAGTTAAGTTGGGGAGATACACAAGTTGATTTTATACCCACATCTTGTACTTTCTTAATTTAATAATTCTGTCTTTATACAGTCTATAAAAATAAAACACATAGTTTGCTTGTGCTTTCATTTCAACTTCCTGCATAAAAACCACACTGCATGGATTAGTTTCATAATAATTTAAATTATAGAAAATTGATGGGATTTAATTGTGCAATAATTCCTTAAAAGAGTAAAGTGTTGACCATATATTTAGAGAGTTGCTTTCATTTACTTCCTCTGTTCTTCTTTCTTCTAAAAATGGACTAATAGAACTATGTGATGTGCTGTTATATAACTGAATTCCTACCCACTCACTGGACTGATGAACTTGTGTTTTTTTCTGTTATATAATAATAATAATAAGATTATTATTTTTAGCAGAGTTTACCTTCCAAGACTTTTCCCCTTCTAGCACCCCAAGGCATAGTCCTACTGAATCAGTTACCATCTGCTCCAATGTTTGCATTTAGCCTAGAGTGTTTGTGATCTCAGAAATATTTCCTGTAAATGGAATCCCTCATGCCTGGCATGTCACACAATAGATATATAATTGGATAAATTCTAAGCTGGGAACTTCAAAACAATAAGGAGAATTACATATTGTTCTGTACAAAGTGCAGTTGAATGGCCTTTTGTTATTTGCACATGAAACTACTTAAGTATATTTTTCTTGCATAACATAAAAAAATCCAATTTAATAATTAAGATAATAGCAATTTTCTTTCTTTCCCCAGAACTTAAGATCCTGGCTTATTTCATTTAACTATAAATATATGTCACTAGAGGACCTGAAGTAATAAAAACATATGTTTGTTTTGTTAACTATAAGTAGATTTCTGGGCAAGCTTGTAATAAAATGATATTTGAATCTTACCCACAAAATTTGAATGATAAAATATAGGGAAGTTATGAAATGCTGATATTTATTTCTATAAAGAAGAATGAGCCATGCTTATGATAATTAGAAATTATATTGAATAGAAAGACATTTTTACCTGGCACTTAAGAAACAGGGTAAAACCCGGTAAACTTTCTTGGGCAAGACACTTTATAAATGGGTGTTCTCTCTGAATAGGCTTTAAGGTACAAATAAAAAAGGTCTCCAGTAATTCAATTCATTCAATTCAATCCTTTATTGTCAATGCACAACATGTGTGCAACGAAATTAAATGAGCCTCCATCGGTACAATCACACAAAGCACAGAAACACAGAATACATCTCCAGATTTATAAACAACTCCCTAACCCCCTGAAATACGCGGCTAGGCATACATTTCGACATACAGATATATATACATAATAACACACACATTATTCCACCGGTATGTACATATTGCATGTTGCACTGACACTGTGAGTCTGTTGTATTAAGTCCAGTCGAGGTGTTGTAATGGTGTTGGATAGGTTTTCTAGCTAGAATATAGGAAAAGAATGATTCAATGCTGAACCCATTTTGAAACTGCAGGTATCAATAGGCAGATTAAATAGCATAGATGAAGGATAGGGTTTAGCAATTTTTTAAATGTTTGAAGAGCAGTTCTGGAGTAGTGAAAGAATGGATATCTGCTCTTGGGAAGTAGGAATGGGAAAGGAGCAATGAACCAGTAAAGGAGATTTAATACTGAAAAAATAGAAAGTATGAGAAAATTTAATATAAGATGGGCAGAAAGAAGTTCTGACAGGCTTTCAGGGATTATTTATATCCCATTTTATAACAGTAAAGAATGTCCCAAAGGTGTTTTTTTCAGGAGGCAATTGGACTTTCTTTTCTTTTTTCTTTGAAGACATTTCACTTCTCATCCAAGAAGCTTCTTCAGTTCTTGGGCTGAGAATCTCTACAAAGAGTAAATAACATTTCTGGAATCCAGGTTGCTTCTGTTTCTTGAAACTACCAACCAGTGGTGAAATTCAGCCGGATCACACCACATCGCCTGAACCAGTAGTAGAGATTTGAAATTCATTTTTTTTTCTTACTTACCTGAATCAGCTTTTTGGAGCATCTACGGAGCCTTCCTGATGATCCCCGCTGCCTCTGGAGCCTTTAAAAGCAGTTTAAAGAGCCACACTGCAGCGCATTTGGTGCACATGCGCACGCACCGAACCAGTAGCAAAACCAGTCGGATTCCATCCTGCTACCAACCTTGAAGCCCTGAAAGGGACAAACGAAAACCCTATATGTTGCTTCTGTTTGCACAGTGGCAAAACCAAAATATGAGAAGTTTTGAGTAGAACCTAAATGCATCTTCTTCTTCTATCTTAAGGCCTTTCCGTAAGGAAGCATTGAAAAAATAAAGCCATTTCCAGGAATGAGGATGAAAGAATTTGGCACTTAAGGCAGATTGCTATTCTATCACCCACACTGAATCTAAAATGCCCAAAATGACAGAATCAGCCTCTGGATACTAACAGATCAGAGTATATGTATCTGAAGACCATCTTCTGCAAAGAAGACATGAGACCAGGCCATGTGATAGACTATCCCAACCTCAGTGGAAAGACACCACACTGTACAGAAACAAGTTATTCACAAAGAGAGTATAATTACTTCCAGGATCTAACACAATGAACACCTCATTACTAATACTTAGGTGGAAGGCTGTACAGGCACATGAGTCTAACCAGAAAGATGCATAAACCAGTCTGTCCTAGTTCCGTAGTTATTGGAAGTAACTTCAGCATCTGCTTCCCACTCAATGCTCCCAATCTAGGTTGTCTTTTGGCGCAACCCAATTCAACCTATTGTATTATGTTTATTTAATACAATTCTCAAGAGCTATTCTACGTAATTTATAGTTTGAAGAAACATGAAAGCAAGAAATGAAAAATAAAAACAATTAATATAATAAACCTTTAGAACACAAAAATAACAATTAACTATAATATCAGAATTTAATAATAGTAGAAGCAATAATAATATTCTTATTATAGGGAGTACCTTTCTTCATGTTCCCCTATTCTCAGGCTATCTGATCATGCTTCAAGATCTTCAGCTTCAGAAGAACTTGCACAACTACTTCTGTCACCAACTGCATACACAAGTGTACGCAGCCCACTTTCCTGTCCTTCCCCTTCTGTTCCGGCAATTTTGTATGCAAGTGCATACTCGCCTGACTCCTGCTTTTTGTGCTAGCAACTCAACACCCAACAGGATTTTGCACTTCATTGCTGGCCAGACCACAAAAAAAAAAAAAAAAACCCACCTTATTTGTGCTGTATGATCAGAATTTCACCTGTTTACACAAATACCATATTGTAGTAACTTGGATTGGGGAGTTCTGCTGGACTATCGCAGCGCTGGCTTGACTTTAGTATTTTTCAGCCTTGAAACTGAAACTCATGGTCACTGAAATAGTTTTTCAGTATAGTTTTATTGGCTATTCCACCTAATTCTGGAGAACCAAATCTGTAAATTCTCCACATAAAACCTGGTGGTTGTGTATGCAAACCACAAATCAACAATGGTCCTGTTTTAAATTCTGTTCAGCATGTAGCAACACATCTTTTTACATCAAGCAATAATTTAAACATTAGCTTTCCTTCCACAGCAGTTAGACCTTGTGTGAAGTTCCACTGTACCAAGCATAATATATTGGTGGTATGACTGTTAACAGTGTTAAAATAAATATGTGGGTACCAAGCATGAATATTTATCTTAGGACATAGTAAGCTTATTAGAAGTTCTAAGTGAAATTTTTCCCATGTGGTACTTTCTTATAATTGAACCTATAGGCCATGAAATATGTAGATGACATACCAGATTCAGAAAAGATATCCCACTGATAGTTTCTTTTAACATTGAGAGCTACCTGTTACCTTTTTGTTATGGGCTCATCCACCCACAGTTGCACCGATGCAACCATAATGTGACAGTGCCATATTCCCACAATAGTCAAATAATTTATTTTCCTGGCAGTACAGCACAGTTCAAATTTGTGATGTTAACAGTTCTAGAAAATTGGAGGGTGACATTTTCTGATTCAAGGGAACTCTCACTGAATCTTCCTCTGACTGCTTGAATTCAAATCTCTTTAATAGATTTGACAGGTAGATTCATACATAAATCTAATCTTGATTCTTCTAATCAGGTTTAATTATTCTATTTGATTTTCTTTGCTTACCTATGTAGCAGGTAAGAAACTGTAGCCTCTGATTATCTCCTGTTCAGTGGGTTTAGTGAGATATTATCTTTCCAATCCACATATCTTACCCCATCCACATATATAGTGATTGTACAAGCCTGGTTACAGCCTATAGAAGAGTGCCTGGCTGGAGAATCATAGGTTCATAGCATTATTAGGGTATTCAGTATAAATTTGTATAGAAGAGGAATTATGTCTTGAAGACCATGCAGCCATACTCTCATATCTGTACCTCCATTGTTAAATTTCAAAATTCAAATTCAAATTTATTGGTCACATACACAGTCATACATGGTACGATATGCAGTGAAATGTTTACGTGACCGCCTGCGACCACGAGTAAGGTAAGGCAAAATGGGAGGGTAGGGTAGGAAATAAGTTAGGAAATAAGTTAGGGATAGTTGGGAAGGTGTGAGTGAGATACAATCGTGGTTCCTGTTATAGTCCTGAGTGTTCTTGTGGTTCCTGGTTTAATGCAATTCTTAGGATAAGAATAATATAAGCAAAAGCTTATATAAGAACTAAATTATATTTTCCACCTTTCTCTGCTAAAAGGAATTTCATTACAGGAAAGGCATGGTTGATTTTATGGAGATAGTTCAATAGTTCAATAATTATCAGCCTGTGATGAAAAAATAAAGATAAATTTTCCTGAAGAAAATTTAGAAAAAAAAACACAGAACATAAACGAAGACCATAAATAGTAAATAAAGATACTGACAGTTTTGATTCAAATGTTGACTGCTTTGCTAATTATACTTTTAGCTGCTTACCTAAAAAGCATAGGGAAGAATATTTGTGTTTACATATGGATATTTACTAAAGACTATGAATTGTTCCATATCTTTGACTGAATACTGACTCTTCCTTTACTGACTCTTTATAAAATTATAAATACATGGTTTTTAACCCCAGATTAGGTGCTTTTTCTTTCAAAAATTAAGCTGATTTTAAAGCTCCATACACCAATTACAATACAGATTTCAGGTGTGGGACAAGGCAGAGCTTTCTGTTATTTCCTGACTTCCGAAGGAACAGCAGAAATGGAAATTGCAATGAAGGAATGAATGAATAAATCATTCATATGAATTTAAGAATGATGGGGATTCTATTTTTGTTCTTCTTTTCCCTTAGATTGGAAGATTTTCCATGCAATCCCTTAAACTTTCATTTAAATTTGGTATCTGTACAAGTGTATGTTAACTTAAGCAAAGTTGTTGGGTTTGGGGAGAAGTTGGTAGAAATAAACTATAATTATAGCCAAAATAATCATATAATTTCTGCTTTTTGAATAAATAAAAGATTTATTTCAATCCTTAGAGCTGATGCTGTTGAAAGAATAGTAGAAGATAAGGAAATGTAAACCACATTAGCCATTTTGGAATGCTAATCATTTTATTCTCAAGAAGAAAAATATTGCTAATTGAGACAGCCTTACAGAAACAAGATTAACTGACAGAAGTAAGTTGTATTCAGTCCTTTCCCTGGTTTTTTTTTTCTTATCTCGTTATCTCTTCCCATCACTTTCTCTCTTCCCTTTTCTTTCTATTTGTCACAGTCCAACTAGATGCCATACACCTCACAGCCCCTCATGGCCTCATGGCTGTTTTTCTTCTCAGTTATTTTTGTAAATCACTTTAGTTTTCTAAGTCTAAGCAATCTTTTCCCCAAATGATTCACCTCTGGGAAAAGCGTTAACAAGATATGTTATTTGTTGCTGTTATTCCAGAAAGCTGACATAATCAGCTTCTTTGATAATATATAATCTCTCACACAAATCTGAGTTATCTTGCAGCTTTAAGAGTGTTTAAAGAGAATATTGTTTGGTCTGCATTTTTAAGCATTGTTGTTATTGTTCACTCATTCAGTCACTTCTGACTCTTCTTGACCCGATAGATATCATTTTGTCATATTCCTCAGACTCATATGTGAAACAACACTGCAACTTTAGCATCATCTATAATTCACATGCAATTCTCTGTCTTTTATTATAACAGACACTTACTATCCTGTGGCTTCCCAGCAGGAATTCAAGGAAAGAAGGTGGTGAATCTTGCCACCATCTCTGTTTACCGAGCAGACACAACTGTTTGTTTCCATTGCAAAATGAATTGTTTTTTTCAGTGCCATGCAAGCCTTTCATTCATTACTTTACAAGATGGAAAATAATAATAATACATATTCATTTGTAGGCACAGTTAATGTGTCATTGGAAATAAAACCTCTTGCAAAAGTAATATGCAATTTTCCATCTTCATGTTAAAAAAATTGTAGCAGATGATTTGGAAGCTGCAGTGTGAAAGACGAATGTTGAAATGTCAGTGTCTTGAAAGATGGACGGAATGCTCAAATAAACAGGAATTGTCAGCATACTTGAGAATGAATAATAGCAACTTTTTAGCCTGTATTGCAAGAAGAAAAGGAAGGTAAAAACATACAGAACAGTAGATAGAACAAAGATGGGGGTCTCTTGGGTCTTTCAGGTGTCTGTTACATTCTTCTTTAGTAGTTCATAGGAATTAAGAAGTCAAAATTGCTTTTGGCGGGAAGTTTGAGAAAGAGTTTAGAGGGAATACAATTAGTAATTGGGAGAGAAACAATCAGTAATTCTGGTAGTGTAGTTTGGCCCCTGGCCAGAATTATTAGGAAATAAACACAAATATTGCAGTATAACTGAAAATGACAGAATTTATTCCATGTATCTCCCACCTAAGAACTTAACTGCTGATCACCATCAATGGTATTAAGTTCTAAAATAATTGGAGGGTACAGTTTGACTATTTCAGAATATTTCTAAACAATCTAGATCCAAAAGTAGAAGAGAATGGCACTTATAGCCTTTCTCAATGGTCAGTGTACACACGCACATATTTGTTTACTATATTAAAGAAGAAAGATGTTTCTTCATATAACATTAATGAAGTAGAATATTTATATTCTGTCTTTCAAAGGCCAGATAGATAATCAGCGCACATTTTCAGTTGGCCATAATTGATTTAGTGAAAGTTATTTCCAACTCTTTGAAGAAGGCTTTAATAACTGCAAAAGTGGAAGAAAAGAGGAAACCAGCATCAAAGTAGGTAAACTCAATTACAGTGAAAAGGGGTGCACTGTTGGAAGGCTTGAAGGATAAGATTAGGGACAGACTGTCTTGGAAAAAGCTGAGTATTTAATCACTAAAAATCAGCCCTGATTTGATTACACATCAATCAATCCATCAAGTAAAAATAGAGGTTTCACCTAAAACAGATAAGACACAGGTCACAAAATGGCAGTAATATTCAATTAATTGCATTATTATTGTTTTCCCAAAACAGCTGCTCCAGGTTTTATTAGCTTTTTTAAAAATATGGAGGATTACAAACTCATAAAAAGATGATCTCAACTGCTTCCACAAAGATAAGTGTGATTGTTTCCCCAGAACAAAAAGTAAAGAAAATATTTAAAGGATGGACAAGCGTTAACTCAGCTCATTTACTTGTAGCTCTGCCTCTCAGCTGCTTCATTCCTGCCCCTCAATAGCATGTTGTTTTAATAGAATATTCATGACAGAGGAAAAAATAATACAATGCCAATCCTATTCTGGCTGCAACATGCAAATTATGTGATTAACATAATTCTGAGACTACCCAAGAAAGAAAGGAGAGTATAACAATAACTATTAGTAGATATCACAGCAGTGGTAAAATTCATTTTTTTTACTACCAGTTCTGTGGGCGTGGCCACAGGATTAAACATCACCAAGCACAGAATTAAACTTCACCAAAGTTACAATGTAATAAATGGAGAGGCAGTAAAGGCAATAAAGATTAGGTTAGAAACAACTGCGTTATTCACAGGATTAACCCTGTAAAATTAATCTTTACAGGATTAACCCTGTAAAGTTAATCTTTACAGGATTAACCCTGCAAAGTGGGAAAAAACCAAAAGATTTCTTTTAATAACTGGTTCTATAGAACCGGTGCGAACTGGCTGAATTTCACCTCTGTATCACAGATATAAGTAGACACTGTTGTTTACAGAATGTGACATGGTATCATAAAAATTGTATGGTAAAATTGATGCAAAATTTGAAAGCAGTCATTCTGATGGTTATCAAATGGATTGTTTCCTCCTCCATCTACTCAAATCAATATTATCAAGAGGTAGCAGAAAGGTAGGAGAAACAATAGAATTCAGCAGGGAACTATCATTTTCAATGACAATTTTTGACTATCATTTCTTTTATTCTATTAATGAAGGAATGAATTTATATCGTTAATGTATTTACAAATAAACTTGAAAAATATGGAGTAACCAGAAAAGAAGGACTTTCAGAAGAACAACAGAATTTGAAATGCTTATACACAACCAAGTTCATCTACTAGGATGTAGGTATAAAGTTGAAATGCTTATACACAACCAAGTTTATTTACTAGGATGTATGTATAAACTTAAAAACTCTATGATAAAATGGATGCAAAATTTGAGAGTAGTCATTCTGATAGATGAAAGGCCAATGGAAAAAAATCAATACAATTTATTCCAAACTAGTTTAAAAGAAAATTGCTATATATTATAGATAGTATACTATATAACTCTATTTACAATTGCCAAGATATATCAAGTATATAACAGAAATGTTGGAAATACCATAATTAGGAAGGTTCATTTTAATGTAATAGTCATGGAAAAAACAAACAAACAAACAAAATAATCTGAACATTGGCTTTTACGGCTGAAAAAACAGCAACGATTACTAATGTTTGTGCAAAGTTCAAATATCTAACGTGTGGTCCATGGCTGGAGATAGAAATAGAAGGCAAGGATATAAAATTTACTTTTTGTCTTTCACTATGTTTTCTTAATTGAAATCTAGCAGGGTTTTTTTTCTATTCCCTTCCTTTTTCATTTCCTTTTTTGTCAATTTTTTCTATTTTCTTTGTACTTTGATATTTTAGCAATAAATATAAAGATAAAGCAGAAAAAAATGAAGGTATTTCTTTCAACCATATTCAGTGGCTCTTAAGCTAAGATATATTTTCCACAGCAAATAGTTGCTTCTGTGAATTCACTACATGCCAGGAGCAAAAAAGAAAACCCCAATGAATCATTAATGACCTTTGAAATGTACGCTGTGAAACATCCTCCAGGAGAGCGCATTTTTCCAATGTCACTATGATTAAGGACAGGTGCAAAGAATGAAACCAATCTGCAAATTTTGTAATTTCAAGCAGTCAGTTAAAAGAAATGAATGGTGGCTGAGAAGAAAAACAAATAAAACAAACTGCTGTAATCTCAATGGCTCATAACAGAATGCATAATAATTCTGACTGACAATTTATATTTGTGGGAAATCAGTATCAATTCATTTTTCTTATCAAGAATAGGTTCTTCATACGTAGTGATCATTGCCAATTTTCTTTCAATTTGGCTAATACATTAAATCCAAAATCACAGCAGCACAGCTTTAGCATTATTATACAAAGTAATTATATGAAGCCAGTGAGGAAAGCATCCAACGAGGAATGAAACCTTTCTTTTATAAAGTAGTGAATTTCTTTTCTGGAAATGAAGCATTGGGCTGCAGTTCTCAACCAACTTCAAGAGACTATAAAGCAAATGAAATATAACATTAACTCCAGTTTCTACGGTTCTTTGGACATCCGTGTAAGAGATAAAAGATGACAGATACATATATGTGACAGATGTTAATAGGAGGTATAGGTTCAGATGTTAACAAAACAAATGAAAATAGAGTATTTAATAGAACTGATGAAGACAATGGTTTTAAGATTGAGAAGAAAGTAAAATGTTTGGATATCCCTATGACAAATATGAAGCATATGTTATTTCAAAATATGTCTTATGACATGGAATGAAAACACATGTTAAAATGGGAGAAACTACAATTATCATTGCTGGGAAGAATTTCTGTAATAAAAATAAATGTCCTACTTAGAATCTGTTTTTATTTCAGACAATTACCTCTTCTGATAACTGATACACCATTGAAGCAGTTGCAAAAAAAAATATCTACAAGGAGAAAAAAAATGCAACTTAAATGTAAGGTATTACAGAATGAAAAAAAAAAAAAGGAAGATTGATCTCACCTAATTTAAAATTGTAATTTTGCAGCTTGCTGTTTAGTTTGGATAAAAGAAATGATGTTGTAACACGTGACCTGAGATTTGGAGGGCACTGGTGTTTGTGGCATGAAAAGTCAAAATTAATGTAGATTTTAAAAATCATTATGTTGGACGTGCTATATTACTTTTTTTTAGATTAGTTTGCATTGATTTTTACTACGTTTATTCAAAAATTCAGTAATATTATTTATAAAAAGAAAAGAAAAAGAAACATCTGCAAAAGCTGGGCCTTTTTGCTGTCAAAAAGAACCAAAAATAACAAAAATCTCATAAATTGTACAAATGGGTAGGTATTTCCTAGGCCAGTGGTGGCGAACCTATGGCGCATGTGCCAGAGGTGGCACTCAGAGCTCTCTCTGTGGGCACATGCACTGTTGCCCCAGCTCAGCTCCACAGCATTTCTCCATGCTGTTTCTTGCCATTGTCTGCAGGAATCAGAAGTTTGTGGTTGTCACCTCCCAGATGTCAGTTGCTTTTCCAGCAGAGCTGTGGGTGTTGTGATGCCCCATCTCCTGCCAGCCAGCTGGTCTTTGGTTCTCCAATGTTCATGTGCATGTGTGCATGCGAGATTTGCAGCTTAGGCACTTGGTCTCTAAAAGATTCTCCATCACTGTCCTAGGCAAAAGACCAGTGCTTAGTCCGGCTTCAGTCCTGTGTATTTCTAATCTGCTATAGATTTTCAAGAAATGAAACACTCATTGTCTCTCAAAAGTATCTGTAGTAAAATTATTTTAGACTTCCCATATCTTAATATTGCTGGTGTGAGTTGGGTCAGTGTTGATTTAAACAAACAACTTTCAAATACCCTGGATAGACTGGAGATACTCACAGGAAAAATGCATAGGAAAAAAATGCAGTGAAGAAAATAACCACGGCATATTTTTCTTCCTTTTCTTCCTTTCATAGATTTGATAGGAAGCTTCTTGTTGTGCATTCATTATTCTAGCCTACTAAATCCTGTTAATATCTAGTTTCCCTGGGGATTTTTTTTTTAAAAATCCTGTTCAGATCCATAAATTTATTGTATCCCATGCTGAAGCAAGAATATTGTATTTGGCAGATTAATGGAAGGATAAATTACAGTAACAGCTTTGAAACATTTCCTTGATTTTCAGCTACAGCAATATTAGTTTAGATATGGCTTTTCTATGCTGTTCTTCACTAAAGCCATCAATGATTCTTATGCTGATGATGTTATCCATTCAGTCATGTCCAACTCTTGGAGATTTTATGGGCCAGATCTCTCTTCATGTTCTGATCCTTCATTACTTCTTTGAGTTGTCCTACGCTGTGCCTGATGTCATCTTTGATGGTGCAAGGACTCTTATATCAGATTCTGAATCAGTATCCTGGGATTTGTTTGTTCATTTGTTTGTGATAGTTCCTATCTCTTCCCTGTGATAACGATAGTTATCATTATCAAATGTATTCGAGACCTGAAATCCAATGCGTGTTTAGGTGGAAGTGTATTCCACAGAATCTTAATGACACCTACGTCTGCATACAGTATACCTCTTGCTTGTCTTAAACCCTCATATGTAGCCTATCTTCCATACAATAAACTATTTTTAACAATTAAAGTTATTTAAAAATTGAAATATTAAAACAACAATTAATTTAGAGAAGCACACTAACAACAGGCAGTAATAATCTTGCTTTCAGAAATAAGATATTTCTTTAAAAAAATTCCCAGAAGACACTTAGTAATGACATAGACCTTTCCTAGAAAGGACTTTGAAATTCTAACCCCGTCAAAAAAAGATTAGGAACTTTTGGAACAGCAAAATGTGCTGTGTACTATCCATTACTCCTAGTCAGCCTAATGATAAGCCTTCATACTGATACGAGACTTTTATTTGACACAGATCTTTAAATTGCTTATTTAATAATATAACTAAAAGTAATAAGTAATATTTGTCTCCTGCTTAGCTTCAAAGACTTTAATTTAGGGCCAACTAAAACTAAAAAAATCCATAATCATAACACAACATAACAATAGGAATATAAAATTTAAAAATAATTAAAAAACACATATGGTTCATACTTTCTAAATTTCTCTTAAAAGTAAACAGATTGGTTGAAACTCTAAGTTATGAAGAAGTACAAAAATATTCACAGGGCTTTACAATGAACCACCTACCAGGTGTTGCAGGCATGGCTTCTGTGCCGTGTTTGTGTCAGTAGGTGGCACAGAGAAGCAGGCTAGGTC
>JANHFJ010008113.1:0-11180 GCA_032468195.1 Cerberus rynchops
CTTAAACTGTTTTTAACTTTTTTATGTATTTCTTTTTAAATGGCTGTGCACCGCCCCGAGTCCCTAGGGAGGGGGGCAGTATACAAATGTATGAAAATAAATAAATAAATAAATAAAATTTCCTTAAAGGCTTTTCTTAGTCTCCATTTGTCCTGTTATATGCTAGCTCCATGGTGTTCATTGCTGTTTGTGTTTTACTGTTTTGGATCAATACATTTTCTTTCTGGGTACATAATAACCTATAAGGAGAAAACATTAGTGTATGCTTAATGTAAATGTTTCAACTTCATTGCACTTTGAAACATTTTTTTAACTCTGTTTCCAGTAGCTTCCACAACCTTTGCAACTAACTTCTTAGACATTAGCAAATTGAAGTGGAATGGATTGGCATTTTCAGTCAGAAGATTGTACTATTTATTACTTAGGTAATGAAAAAAAAAGAAGAAATGTATTTGCTTTCACAGACAGGAAGTAAATTATGGTAGTACAATGCAGGCAATGCTGAATAATATCAATTATTTGTGGACTTTCACATGAAGGATATCCAAACTTATGCAGCAATGGCAGATACAGAAGAGAAAAGAGGTCAACAGGTATGTTGGTCAAGTTAAATCTGAGATGGACAGAATATGAAAGCAAGATATTGTTTGCTATTTGTAGTTGGAAACTAGAATGCTGAACTGGAAATAACACAGAGGAAAATGTATCTGAACGTATGGTCTAGGAACTAGAAATGAAACAATATAGTAACTTATCAGTTTCTGCCAATCCAAACATTCTTCATTGCTAAAACTTTCTATAAACTACTAAAAACAGCATCCATATAATTTTATTTCATTTTATTGCATGCATAGAAATTAAATTTACTACATTACTAATACAGCCAGTAGTGTCTACAGTCATGGTCATGTGCGAATTCCAAATCAAACTAGGGACAAGGAAAAGATCAACCTGTTGTCAGCCTTGAAACCATTTTGGAAATCTTCAGGGCTGCCACAGCAAGGCCAGTTGCAGCTGTGGGAATGTGAAAGGAGATAGAGATACAGGTAACTGTAGTGGGGGATTGTAGCCAAAATAACATTCTTTCCCTTGGTAGCCAAGGATGTGGACCAAAGACAGCTGAAGAAGATCTATGATCTGATTGGATCATGTGATGGATGTGTGAGCTGGGGGGCAAGAACTTTAGGTTTTGATTTGGTTGGGAAAAAACCTTGGATCCTTCAGAGTTGGGTTTTCACCAGCTGTACCAATATAGCATTCCTAATAAATTCTTACATTGAGGAAACTTCAGGCCTCAGAGTTTTGATTTTGTTGGGTCTGTTACTTGGAACCTGACACCTGTTTTTGTTGTGGTCCGCCAGCTGCCAGCCGAGCTGGTGACAGACTCAGATGATGAGGTTGGGGAAAAACTTGGGCCAGTTCTGGAGCCTAGGGAAGGCACTGATGGATGCTCAGCATCGGCCATCCAGCATTTTCCAGCCAAAGAGGCAGCTGCCTTTGGAGTCAGAGATGAGTGAGGAGAAATTGCCAAGAAGAAAAAAGAAGCCAAAGTCAAGAAAGACAATAATGCAGGAAGGAACTTAATTAAGAATTTTGAAGAACTATTAGAAGAGGCGATAAGCTGTGACAAACATCTATGAAGAAATAGAAAATGGAAACAAACATGGAAAAAGTCTTCCAAAAATTCTATGAACTAAGAAAATCCCAATCTTAAATGGGTATGATAAAAGACACCAAAAACATATAGCAAATTAGTGGAAAGAGTAAACTTCTATCCAGTAGAAATGTCGTTATTTAGTTTTTTTATTTAGAAAATTCATATGGCCATTTATATTATGAATGAAAATCCTAGGTGGCCCAACAACATTTTATAAATATATGTATAATTCAACAAAAAACCATAAATAAAGCACAATAACATAACATTCCATTGACTCTACACTTCTTCACAGCCCTGCAGAAATGTACTGAGTGGGGATCCTCCAGAAGTTAAGTTAATGTAGGGAAAAGGCAAAGAACAAGAGACATTTTGGTTTACGTGTGCTGAATATTAGAAGTAGTCAATATGTATTTCATTGCTTATATAAAGGCTTTTGTGTCAGTCATGTAAAGCTATGGAATGTCTTTAGAAAATAGACATTCCAGAAATCTCATTGTCTGCACGTGTCATCTATATATAGGAAAAGAAGTCATGTCCATAAGTAAGATGGCAAGATGGTTCCAGGTTGCAAAGTAGGAAGGCAAGCCTATATTCTCTTCTTATTTATTTCAACTTGCAATATTTATTAAAAGAGGCTGAACTGAAAGATGCATGTGGCTTTAAAATTTGAGGAAGAAACATCAATTACCTGTACTATGTGGCTGGCACTTCTCTGATACAGAATGTAAATGATCTGTAAGCTCTATTAATGAAAATTAAGGAGCTTAGTAAAAAAAAATGTGGCTATGTTTAAATATACAGAGACCAAACTAAGGGCAACAAGTATGCAATCACCCTAGAATTACCAATGGAGATATTGATGGGGACACCTTTTGACTTTTAGAATCAACTATCAACAATAAAGGAATCAGCAGTCAAGAAACATGCTGTAAACTATTTATAAGGTAGCAATGAAGGCCTTGCAAAAGATGTTCAGATGGGGTGGTGTGTCTATATCTACAGACAGAATCACACAGTCAATGGTTTTGCTTTATATTTGAAAGCAAAAGCTGGACTTTGAAAAAGCAGGGTTAAAAGCATTTAGAAGCTTTTGAACTTTGGTTTTGGAGAAGTCTACTGAGAATCCCATGGATAGCCAAGTAAACAAACAAATAGATCAGAGAACAAATCAATTCAGAGTTCAGGCAAAAATAATTCAAGCAACAATAACCCAGTCTCAAGTTATAATGTTTTAAAGACTATATTATGTGTAACATTATATATTATATATATAATAAGAAAGGTCGAAGGAAAAAAGAGAACAGAATGAGCAGCAGCAAGGTAAATAGACAAGATTATAGCAGCAATGAGTGCACTGTTGGAAGAGTTTAAGGGACTTCCAGGTTGGGGATAGATTACTGCAGAGAAGTTCCATCTCCATATAATCAATTGAAGTCTCTTTCCTGAAGCACAAGGAGAGAGGCAAATCAAAGGAATAAGCAGCTTTTGATGGTATTTATGTCTGTTATCACAATTCTAAATACAGAAGAAAGTTCACAGTCATTTAATGGAAGGTATCTGTGAAAGAACTCCTTTCTTAAAAAGAATAGTTAAGCTTAGTCTAAAGTCATCATTATCACTAGTGCGTTTACTTGAATGGAGAGGGCTTACTCAAAATAGGAGAGTCACATTAAAAGTTGCTAAGAATATGGTAATAGAAGCAGACATGTCTACTTCCATCAGTCTTTCTTTTGCAAAGCTTGTCTAAAATTCAGGGGAATTTTTTTTCTTAAAAAATATAATCAATATTTATTACAGCCTTTCTCAATTTGTTTTTGAGATATGTTAAAGGATACCAAACTGGGTGAATCTGATGTTTCCTTATTTTAAACTTGACTTTCAATTTCCAGAGTTTGTCATATCTAATATTTACCCACTATAAACAGATGTCATAAAAACAGGATAAATTTATGATATCATGATGTAGTTATGATATGGAGGCATTTTGTAAAAGAAACGCTTTTCAAAACAAGAATTAAAATGCTGTTTAATCAATAGCTGTGTTCTAATACTGCTACTGAATTATAGTTTCCTGAGAAGAAATGAATTAGGAGGGGTTTGCCATTATGCATTTCCATGGACAACTTTTCCGAGTTTATCTCATTATCATACAAGATGGGATCCATTGGTTTAAAGGACAATACGGATGGTATGAGAATAACAGAAGTAATTTTTAAGCAACAAGTCTTCTTTTTCCCTTCTGCATTCTTCCTATTGCAGCTGTCCCTCTTAAAGTAAGTGTGAATGGTGTGTTGCCAGTTGCCTCTGGTGAACAAATTGTGTTAGACAAGTACACAATGTTTCAGGCTTGTAAAACCTTGTACTGTCAGAGAGCAGCAATGCAGAACTGGCCATTCTGCCCTATCTGAAATAAAGGAAATTGTGTGGTTGCTTTCTAGTCACACATTTGCTTTTCGTTCCATCATTAATGGCCAGAACAGAATAATCTTCCAGCAGAGAAGGTCATAGTGGCCGTTACACAGGTGAAGGTTGAATTGGAAATGGAAGAGACTTCTCTGGACAGTGACACTAATTAATCCCAGTTGCATTTTGGTCTTTATTTTACATATAGAATCACATGGAGAAGCTCCAAAACGTCTCAACAGTTTGTAAATCAAATTTCTTGTCTAAGGTTCTCAGTTGTGCTGAGTAATTGCTGACCTCCTCCTCTGCATATGCAATGAAAATTCAGTACCAATTTTTTTAATCTCTTGCTTAACTACTGCAATGATTTCCTTACGATCATGGCAAAACTGTACAGTATAATTGGTTTCAGTCATGGGATGTCTCACTTAAAAGCACAACTTAACAACAAAATTTCTGATTCCAGTTGTGGTGGTAAGTTCAGGATTATATGTAAAATCATTTATGTATATAACTGAGAGAGCCCTGTGTATGGCCTAAGCCATAAAGAAACAAAGAATAAAAAAATATGGCAAAGATGGCAGCATAGAAATAAATAACAAAGAAACCAGACAATTGAAGGAGGTTTCATTTACCCTTGCTAAAAGACTTCAAAATAGCAATGGTTGGAAGATTTCCATATCCAGGGGAAGGGGGAGGGGAATATAGACCTCATTTCAGGTTCCTGATCGATAACATAATTTAATCAAAGGAACCTGGAGTTTGCCATCCTGCTTAATAGAATTGGCTACCGCTATAAATTGACAATGGAAATGTCTTATAAAGAAATTTTATAATAATGTTTTATAGTTGGCACTTACCACCTGCCAGGTTAGCTAAAATGTTTTAAAATATGTCGAGCAGATGTTGGAAATGTAATAAATATTATATGTGGTGGACCTGTGTTAAAACAAAAACTTTTTTGGCAAAAATACATAAGTAGTTAGAAGAGATGATAGGAAAACATGTAGATTCTAAACCTGGACTGTTTTTATTAGATATAACATCAGAAAAAGTTGATAAGCAAAGTATATATTTAATATTGCATGTCCTTATAGCAGTGAAGATTATATTTGCACAATATTGGAAAAATGGAGAAACATCGCAAGACGAAGACATAATTGGAAAGATGCTAGATTGTGCAGAAATGGACAGACTTATGCTGAAGATTAAACAGAAAGAAGACACAGAATATTATAAAACATGAACTTCATTTTATCAGTAGTTCGAATAAAGAGGTGGAGATTTAAGAATGTAATCTGTATTGTTAAGCAAATTAAATAACCCAGACAATACGATGTTTATCAAGCACTAACAAAATGCAAACAATAGAAAATTAAAAAAATCTTTTTAAAAATAGAATTGGTTGCCACATACTATGGGAGATATGAGCTTCTTCAAGTAAGTAAGCCCTATATTGTGAAGGGATTTGTAGGTAACTTTAAATTAAACTTGGCAATTATTGTAGTACATGAAGCAGAGATGTTACAAGGGCATAGTAAGCTATGCCTGTCACTGACTATGCTGCTGCATTCTGTCAATTGAAAGGACCAATGAAGCTCTTGGATGTTTTTCAAGGACAGGCCTATGATGAGCATATTGCAGTAATCAAGCCATGAGATGACCATGGCATGAGTGATTGTGTGAAGGGCCTCCCAGTTGAGGAAAGGATGCAACTGCACAGCAGATAAAGTTAAGGCAGAATTTGTCTGACTCTGGAGTGAGGTGCTCATGTTTTCTTCTTACTGAGGGGAATTAGCATTGTCCAAAGCACTTCCATTGTCATGTGGTCAGCATGACTGTAATGCCAAAGCACTGGTAATGCTGTTACCTTCCCACAAAAATGGTATCTATTTATCTATTTGCATTTGCATGTTTTCAAACTGCTAGGCTGGGGCAAGTAATGGGAGTTCACCCTGTCACACAACACTTGGATCTCCAATGCGTACTGTCAGATTTCCAGCGGACAAGCTCACTGGCTTTAACCATCGAGCCATCATGCCCCCAGACACAGCAGATAAAGCTGTGTTAAGATCTTTCTGACAACAATTCATTTTATTAGTATGAAATAAAATTAATATTTGTTTGTAACACAGGGATAATGGAGAACAATACGTGATGCTCATCCACACGTTAATCTTAACAAAATAAATCATTTTCCACTGCTCAAAATACACACTAGATTTTGTCCCCCCTCCCCCTGTCCTGTATTATACATTAAAAGAAAACATCAAATGTGGTTAAATTGCACAAAATATTCAAGGTGTTTCTGGCTTGTATATTTCCCACCCTTGGCAGCTTGCTTAATTAAAATATATAAAGAACTTTCCAAATGTTAACATTTAATTTACTCAGCACTTTAATTGTGCTTTGTACCATTCTTCCCCTTAATCGCTTGGAAGCAATGCTGCAGAACTACCCATTTGATCTCTTCTTTGTATTATGATTAAATGCTTTTTCCCTCCAAGTAATCATAAACAATACAGGAAACTTCAACAATGTACAAAGAAGAGGTGAGAATTAATGCCCTATTGTACTAAGAAGCATTTCCAGAGGATTAGTTTTGTTAGCCTATTGGTATAAAAATGAGATTAATAAATGCATTATTTTACTCTTGGAAGGGGTTTCTAGTCATTGTCATTTAAAATTTCTAATTTTAAAATGAATTTCCCTCATCTTTACTATTTGTAAAGCATCAACAACACTGAACATCCTCCATATCTTTCTTCTCCAAGGAACTGAAACATCTAGAAGGTATTAATTGGCCCACTATTAGCCAATAGACAAGCTCAATTCCTAATGAATAACTCTTTCATGAAAATAAGGAACCATTATTTATGTAGAAGGACAGAATAAATTATTCATTGAGGCAGAGGAAAAAACACTAGGGAGAAGGCAACAGAAAGTACAATAAGCAATTAAGTGCTTTCATCAGTGCTGCTTGCACCTCATTAGTCTGCATTCATTTAATCAATGTTTCTCCCTAAGAATATACTTGTTGAAGAAGCTACAACAGGGCGCAAGCTTTAGAAAGTCCAGGCTAATGCATAAAAATGCATTAAGTCAAAGGAAGAGCAATTATGAAAGGAATACGTATATGTATTATGTATTATAACTTGATTTTAGAAATATTTACATTTAAGTGTTTGTTTTGATGGAAGATATCAAGATTGACTTCTCCCAGTGAGATTCTTGGCTAATCTCAACTGTTTTCATCTTTAAGGGCCTTCATGGCATAGAACTAGGCTATCTGGGGGGACTGTTTGTTTCCAGCTATATCAGCTATCCCTATTAGATCTGACAGAGAGGCCATACTATGGGTACTATCAGTCAGAAACCTATATTTGGTAAGTCTTGGGAGACATGACCATGCTTCTTGTGTTCTGGTACATTTTTCCTCCCAAAATTAGATTAGTTCCATCCCTTTCATATCTGGAAGGTCCTCCAGACCTAATTATACCATCAGGTCTGGGACTCTCAAAGAGGTATGCTTATATGGGTCCATTGTTGAGGTCGCCATTCTTATTCTTATTCTCCTTTCACCTAGTGTTTGTATATTTGATTTTTGCAAATATTTATTTTTTAAATATGGATTTTAAAAATATTTTTTATAACTGTTGTTTTTATATCTGTTATTTTTGTAATGTACTGCCTGCCCAGCTTTACTTGAGGTGTAATGATCAGTTATATACATGTGATTAAAAAGTAAATTTATAAAAATGAATTGAATTTATATTTATAGTACATTATTATGTTGAATGCATTATTATTTATTACATATTTATTGAATTTATATTTATAGTACAGTAGTAGTTCAAAGTCCTTTTAATGAGTGAGATACTGTAGATTTATTAAAACCATCAATACAAGTTAATTGTGCTTAAGTCAAACCCACTGATTTCAATAGTTTTAAACATGAGTAAGTCTTGAGCCAACTCAATGAGACAAATAGAGCTATTGGTGTAAATTAAAATTACAACAAGAATAAACTGCTCACTGAAACTATTGAAATGCGGTTATTAGATCAGGGAAGCTACCTATCATATAATTATTGCAAAATGAAGCAAATGTATTTTAACTGAACAATGAATCAGAATGGCCAGAAACAGAAGCTGTGCTGCACTGTGCTTCTGTTTCATTAAAATCATTAAAATTAATAATAATAATTTGAGGATCTATTCAACAAATAATGAAAAACAAAGAAGGTATATATTAAATTCTACTAAAGGAAAGAATCAGGCACAAAAATGTTCATTGTAATTCAAAAGGAAAGAATACATGTCTTACACTGGTTGTGTTTGGATGTCACATGGTTTATTCCACCAAAAGGATCTTCTCTCAGTATTGTACAGCCAGTAAGGGCAAAATTGGTTCAACCAATTTCCCACTGGTTTTCATGCTTAAGGTGGGACTAGAACTCACAATCTCCTGGTTTCTTGCCTGGTACCTTAACCACTATACCAGAACAGATGTATGAGAAGAATCAAAATCTTGGAAACCAAATTTTAAATAAATGAGCACCTTCTAAGTGATCTCACATTTAACCACATTTATGTACAGATCCCTGAAAATAAAAAAGGGGAATTAAATTAATATTTACTAAATGCTTACTTGCTTCACTTGTCATTTCTATACGAGCTTAACACATGATCCCAAATTATGGTTTTATCATGCAAAGATTACTCACTAACCTGTTAATAATTTTTGTACATTGTAATTGCTTATTTTTTTATAAAAAGAGAAAGAATAATACTTTTAATGAGATGATTAAACATTGACAATCAGCCAAAACAGTTTTTAATTAGGTTTACACAGAAACAGTTGGTTTTAATTATGACAATTAGTGTAGTAAGGGAATTGAGAATTCCAGAAGGCAAACAGACTCATAGAAAACAGAGATATTGTAGCTGAGAGACAGTTTACAACATGTCACAAGCAGAGATACACAAAATCTGTCAGACAGTGCATCAAGTTCATCAATGTTTTTGTTCTAGGAAGTGCAGTGTAGATCACATTGTTTCCCTAAATATATATTTTTTCTGGTACGAAAGCAGGACATCAAAGTAGGAAAAAAAGTCTTAGCAAGAATGGAGTAATATATGGAGTTTAGTTAACAATGTTACAATGCTTTCTTTCTTCCCTATCCTGTCCTGTCCTGTTTTATTAAAAATTACAGTTATACAAATATGAACTCCTACAAATGACAAGAAATAAAGAACGAAATAGAAAAGAAATAAAATATAAAAAAAGAAAAAAAGAAAACATAACAAAGTAAATGAAAATAAATGTATGCAGAAGTAACCTCCCCCCCACCTTGTGTGTGTGTAGAGAGAGGAAGAAAACAGATGGAAAGAGAGAGAGAGAGAACATTTTGTCAAGCATGAGTGCTCATTCGGTTAAGTATGAAAAAAACCAATAGTTTAAGGCCTAAAATTTTTAACAATGAAATATTTTGTGCAGTTCCTTTGAACTTTGTCTACTAATGCTTGTCTTCAGGAAAAAAAAATGAAATATGCAAGTAGCTCACTTCCAAACAAGGGTGGACTACTTTATTGCAGCCAGGGTCAATACTTTTAATTTTTTAATTAACAATTTATGTATTTATTAACTCTTGGATATCCTAGGGTCATGGGGATTATGGTGGTGCCATTTCCAGAAGAGAAGTGGCCAATGGTTTAAACCAGAGTTCCCCAACCTTTCCAGGGTTGAGGTCTGATGAGAAGGAGGGAAGAGGGGATGGTTCTACATGAACAGCTGGCAAGTGTGCATGCCGCTCTATTTGCATGCGTAAACAAGAATAAACAATTTTATAAGAAATTCACAAGAATAAACAAATTTCACTTATCACCATCTCTTTATCCCGTAACTTATCTATAAACACCTTTCAATAACCTCATCCTTCAGTCCTAATCAGCAAAAGATCTTAAGGGTTACTGGAAATAACAGGATGTTTATTTCAAATTTGATCAAATACATCCAATTTATATTCCTTTCATTTTATGTTAAAAATATTGATCTTTAATCCTTTCAAATAATGTTCTAACACTTATTCTTTTCATTTTTTCTTTTTTGTTCCTTTGTTCCTTCTCAGTAATTTCTCAAAAATTTTAACATAACTTTTTTTATAAATCCAATATAAGAAAATTATCCAAGATTTATCATTTGAATATCCCTTTTAATTATTAAGACATCAACTGTCTTGTGTATCTAGTATAACTTCTTTTTCATATCATTCTTATAGCTTACCACTTTTAAACATAGCCTTAGATCAATCTCTATCATGTCCAGTAAAATCTATTTCTTTTCCAAAACATTATTGTTAATCATTTATTAAATTTGTTTGCAGCCCATCTCTCCACAAGAAAAAAAAACATATTTTAAGATTAACGTCTAAATCCATTGCTCAAAAATATCCTTCCTATTAAAGTATTTTGCTCCACTGTGTGTTAGGAAGTCAAAATTAAATGTTCTTCTCCTTTAATTGTAATCTTTAGTTCCTTTCTGGTTCCTTGTAGCATCCAATATTTAATCATGTTTTACTTTAAGAATTCAAAACATATTTTCTCATAGAATTCTTCTATTTAATTTAAAAAACTTTCAAATCTATCTGGACCCTTAACCTATTTATAACTTTCCAAAATCAATATTCTAATCACTCTTTTGCTGTTTATTTTTTAAAAAAGGTTTTGTATTTAAACTTATTTTTAAAAGTTCTTTCACTAAGTGTTAGGAATGTTACTCCCCTTTGGGTAGACAATATATACAATTTTACATTCTTAAACCATATTCTTCACAACACATTTTATGCTTTACAGTTCCTTGTGCTTTAATAAAATGGTCTGCTATATTGTTTTCAGACATACAATATTCTAAAACAATTATTTTAATTTTAATACATTGCCTAACATTCATATATCTCAGGTCTGTATGTTTAGATCTGGATTTACAGCAATATTTGATGCCATTTCAATTGCTGACTGGTTATCCTCATAAATAACAATAGGTTCTTGTATCTTTATACCCTTATCTAACAGTAGTTGTTTATAAACAACCAAATCTGTATATAGCAATGATAAAC
>JANHFJ010008113.1:12053-22405 GCA_032468195.1 Cerberus rynchops
GTGGAGTCGGAGATGTCCGTAACAATCTCATAGACAATGACCTTGGAGTGAAGTAAATATTCAGCATTCTCACAAAACCCATCTTCCTCCAGCTCTCTTCCCAGCTCCCCCGTCCCCCCTTACCATGGCAGCCGATAGATACTAAGCAAAGCAAAACTAGAGGCTGACAAAAGGTTTCCCAGCTTTGTTTTTCCTTGTTTTATTTTTTTTATTCCTTCTGTTTTTTTTTTCATGTGCCCTTTAAATTATTTAAGCTAAACTCTTCTTTAAGAATTACAAAACAAATTTCCCCAAAGCCAGGGACAAATGCAAACAATTTAAGGGAGAACCAGGACAAATGGCCAGTCACAAATAGTTAGCTATAGCTTCCAGTCCTAGGAGCTTTCTCTAGTTCCATTTAATCATGGTACAAGGATGTACTAGCAACCTCTTCTTAATGCCACATTCTACTGTTGCTGTCTTCATCTAATTCCCAAACAATACCTGTGTCAGATTAAAGATGTTCTTATCTGCTTTAGTGTTAATCTAATTTTTCACCTTTAACACAGGCAAAAAAATGTAACAATCTTGCTGTGGATGAAAACTGAAATATTTCACTCACCATTTTGTTTGAGTCATAATAGGTGACCCAAGAGGGTGGGATCAATGGGCAGCTACTGATCTCTTGAAGCTGAGTTGAGACCACCCCTTCACCACTCTCAGAGCATTGTTTCCCAGGGCTTTTCTGTTTTGTGTAAGGTTTCAAAGTAGGGTCTGACCATCTGGTCTACAAGATTTGATAAACCTGATCTGGACCTAATCAGTCAAGATGGCACAGGGAAATGTGGGGAGAGGAAGAGAAAGCCTTCTGCTGCTTTATAATGAAAATTTGCACCTATCATCAGTGCTGTATCTGTGCATGTGCAGATCTATTCCATGACCTAATGCTTTCCCAGCGCGGGAAAGCACCCTGATTTAATTGGCTGTCAGGCTGGCAGTCTCCGTATAAAAGGGACATGCCTGCCTGCAGCCTGTTGTTAGTTGATCTGAGCCTTTAATAAATCATTACTGATTCACTGTTGGTCTGCCGCTTCTTATTCTACCCACCACATTACACTGGCGATGAAGGTGGGATTTTAAGAGCAGATCAGACAAAATCGCTAACCAGCGTGGCAAGGAAAAAAAACTGTGAAACGGACAACAAGGCTTCAGCAGCTCCACCCTAACATTTGCTCCCTACAACCTGAAGAGAGAAATGTTGAGTGTCTTTCTAGACAGTTTGAGGTCTTCCTAGATGGCAGCAACCTCGAAGACCTTCCAGAGAAGAAAAAGCAGTCCGTCTTCCTAAACTACTGCGGGTCAGACGTCTTTGCGATGGCCATCGCCCTTGTGGCACCCCAGACACTTAAAGAAGTCTCCTGGTCAACACTGATGCCAAGCTGCAAGATCACTATGCGCCCCAACCATCTGAGATGTCCCGGAGAGGGACATTCTATGAGAGGAACAAAGAGGAGGGTGAATCCATCTGTGACTTCCTCGCAGCCCTGCAGAGAGCCGCCATCCAGTGCGACTTCTCAGACTTAGACCGGACACTTAGGGACAGATTGGTATTGGGGCTGAGTGATGACAAACTGAAGTGATGGCTGATGGCACGAAGCACCCTCACATTACAAAATGCCATTGAAGAGGCCACCGCAGTAGACGCAGCGTACAAGCCACAAGACCCAAGAAGACTATCCACCACCCACCAGGCAACCTGTGAGGATGACGACGCGTCAGATTCAGTGGAAGATGGTGAGGTCCATCTCATATAGCCCATGAGGGGACCCAAGATGGCCACCGAGGGTCACAGCACCAGCTAGACAGGGAGGGGTGCTGTATCCGCACATGCGCAGTTCTATTCCATGACCTAATGCTTTCCCAGCACAGGAAAACACCCTGATTTAATTGGCTGTCAGGCTGGCAGTCTCCCTATAAAAGGGACCTGGCTGCCTGCAGCCTGTTGTTAGTTGATCTGTGCCTTTAATAAATCATTACTAGTTCACTGTTGGTCTGCCTCTTCTTATTCTACCCACCACATTACAATCAGCTTTTTAGGCTGCTTTTCAACAAAGGATTAAGTTTTATTTTAAAATATTCAAAAGGATACCAGCTGATACTTGGACTGGTAAAATTCCTTTTGGATGTGGGTTTAGACTATTCAAGCATAGTGTGATTTAATATGAGTGTTCAGAAGCTGTATCTGGGATCATTTTGACCCTATAAAGGCAAATCACTTGTGTAAAAACAGAACAAGTTCTGGCAGAAGGCTAAAATCACCAATCCAGTCAATCTGTCAAACTCACATCTAGCTCAGTTCAACTAATAATGGGAATGGTTGGTGAATTTTTTTTTTTTTTTGGCTGATGACATTTGATCCAAAGGGATGGAAATAAAGTTTGGTAATCAACATAGAAAATCTGTTCTCTTTGATGTATTGTATCTTCTTTTATTGTAAATAAAGACCACACTTTTGCTATCATCATACATGTGGGAGTATATATCATTAGTGGGGATAACAATTCTATACCAGTATAGTTTGCTGCCAATTCGAGGGCTAGCAGATAATGTTTTAATCCAGTCATGAGTAAGAGGTGCTTCACAGAAAACAGAAAGCCTAGGCTTTGGCAGAATGAAGCCAAGGAAATGAAATGCCTTTCCTTTTATTTTATATTGATTTTTTATAAACAAGATAAGAAAGGTGAAAAAATTAAAAGAAAATTTATTTGTAAATTAATAAAGTTAGACAGTATCTGATAATTATATAATATGAACATGTAACTTTCCTGCTTGTATTACTGGCTGTTGTGGATGGCACCATGATGTTGCCTTCATCCTGTCACCAGCCTTGACCCACTTAAGTCACTCTTAGCTACACAAGGGAGCATTTACCCTTGGAATACCACTGAAAGGCAGCTTCAAGGTTCCTTAAATCTGTTAAGTTTTGTCACCCTTTATCTTGAAGGGAAGTCAGGAGATCACAATGACTAGAAACAGGCAATAGAATCTGGATGGGAATTGGCAATGAGGTGGGCAAGGATGTCATACAATTGTTTATGCTGATAAACATAGTGAGGATGGCCAAGAACATAATGGATGTTTTTGAATGTAATCAAAAGTTAAAGAAAAAACAGAGAATGCATAGCTCCTCTCAAAGAGACCTTCTCCCCACACGTTACAACTTGGAATGAAAAACTCTGCAATTCCTATTTATGGCAAAGAGGATCATGTATTTTATTTTAGAAATTTAGAAATGACCCTATTCCTCATATCCACTTCTATTTCCAGTATATGCTTCTATTCCAATTCTAGACTCATTTCCATGAAAATGAATGGAATTTTCATCAATTTTAATGGCAGATGATGGGTTGTATATCTAACACAGAAACAGCAAAATCCAAAGATATGTTTTATAGGCATTGTACAATAGAGATTGTTTTGATTTAGTTTCAAGACAAACAAAAACTAAGGCTTATAGAAATATGGAAGTTGGATGTAGCTAGGTGTACATAGGACATTCAAGATAGGTAGTTATACTTATTGATGTTTGGTAAATTTCCACATTCATTGTTATATGTATTTTTAGCATGATATATATCACCTTAAATTAATACCTCTGACAATATTAATATAAAAACTGTCATATCTATCTGGTTTTCACTATCCAAAATACAGTACCTGTATATGTTTCTTTGAGTCAAAGATCAAATCTAAAGAACAAGTTTTCTATGATGTTTTGACCCCCAAACATGATAAAGTTGAACTCTGAGTTTTATTTTTGCTTTCCTTGTCTTTATTCTTCCCTGTCTTCACTTTTTTAATTAGATGAAATAGCATTTATTAAACCAACAAAAACCTGAATCATGAGCAAAAGAAAATTATGTAGTCCCTATCTTAGGTTAATGGAACTAGATATTGAGTTGTATGAGGCTGAATTAATCACTTACTGGCAAGTACTATGGAGATCTGAGAATGACATAAAACAAGGGATGCCATTTATGCTCTTATGACACCCATAAGATTATCAATGAATCTGGTTATCATTTCTACTAAAAATGTTCTATACCAATTTTAAAATGAAAATCTTCTGCAGAGTGATTTATTTTCAGTATCTCTAGACTATGGAGAGAATTTTCACATGTGTCACTTTTGTGAAGGTTGATTTTTATTGTATTTTCTGAAATATCAGTAAGAATGTGCCATAAGCCTTCTCCACATGGAGCAAGATGTGAAGGAGCTTCATGGGCTACCAGTTGATGGGGAAAATGTGCTTCTTGAATCCTCTATTTTCTTATGTATTCAATGTTAACAATCCTCTGATTATCCGTTCAAGTATAATATGGCTACCTAAGTGGGAAATTAGCAAAGATATTTATAAACCTATTTTTAATGCTGCACTAACCATCTAAATCATAAATTACTATTTAACAGAGTATAGTTACCAAGTAGGAAATACTTTGCCTGCTTTACCTCAATAATAATGATTGCATGTTATCTAATATGAAATATAAATGCTTCCCTTATTCAAAGAGAGAAGAGAGTAGCTTGGGCTGAGACATGAACCAGGAACTTCAGGCTTGTCATTATCATCCAAAAAAGAGATTTTTTTCCCCCTAATAACCATCCATCATAGCATAATGGAATGTTATTATATTGTCAGAGAAAATAGAATCACTGTCTTCAATAGAAGCCAGAGTGGTGTATATCCAAACCATGTTGAAACACTATAAGGTAAAATGGAAATTATTTCAAAACATGGAAATATAATCTCCAAGTAAAGATTATGAATTCTTCAATATCAATTATTTTCAGTGTATTATTTTACATTCTCCATTTCCTAGAGAGTTAGAATAAAGCTTTTATTATTTCACTGTGAGAAGAAAATACAGGAAGCTAATGGCATTTATATAACCTAATGGAATTTTTGTAATATCTATAGATGGACAGTGTTTGATACATTATATGATGTGATTGAAAAACACTATCCATATGAATGTTTCTCAGTAGTAACTGATTTTTGATAGCTGGATATTTCGAATAAGAGAAAACACTTTCTAGTCAAAACTGCTTGAATTTGTCATTGATTTGAATATTGATTGTTTACTTTGGGTAAATTGAGAACAGAAAAGTTGTCCAATTATTTTAATTATAACTACAACTCCCATCAACTCATCAGACTCTCCAACTCATAATTTTTTTAAAACCTATGATCATGATTTGAATGATGAAAAAATGCATTTTCTTTATTCAATTGTCATGGTCATATGACAAAACAATTTTGTTAGGAAGCAATTGGTCAGAATTAAGTAACCATGAGCATATCCCCTTAAAAGTAAAAGAAACCTTGATTTGAAAAATCAATCTCATTTGGTTTGCTGACTTTTATGCACAAAGGTTTTAGTCCACAATCATCAATTACTGTAAAAAAAAAGTTAAACTTATTCAACTCATCTACCTTTTGGCCATATGTAACTAAATTAGTGTTGGGACATTCTTATTCCTAACTTCTGATTGAAAATGCAGAAAGGAATACTATAGATAGATCAGAAGGTATGAGTGACTCTAAATTCTAATGATAATATGAAATCAGAAGCTGTTTGAATATTCCTGTTTTGTGATGCCATGGTTTAACAGTTAACAATCTGGTGAAGGATGTATTTTTATAGATTTCCTAAATATGTAGAAGCTGAAATCAAAATGAAGTGTGTTTTGTAGCCTGAAAGCAACTCAGGAGAGAGCCTGCTCTGCAGACCAGAAAGCTTAAGAGGACGATAGGATTAACTTCAGAAGGCTTAACAACTGGTTATAAAAGGAGAGTCGATTCTCAGGTATATCAATACCTTTAAATTATACCTGATAATTAATTGACCATCATTGCTTATCTTTTAGTTCAAGGGTCACAGGATTCCCTGGGTCTTGCACTGGTAAGCAACTCATGGCTGCCATCTGTATCCATCATAATTTCTTGGTTCTAATCAGTTTTTGCAATATTTAATTGCAAAGCTTATGTTTTTTATAAAGTCATTCTTTATAACCTTTTTGAAATCAACAAAAGGACAAAGTTACAGTTTTCCAGTGTTTTCACAAAAGTTGTTTTCCTTTTTATTTTATTGACTGTAGGATGGGAAAAATGTGAAAGGGTACACTTGCCAGAGAAAAATATCCATGAATTCAGTTCAAGAAATATGTGGTTTGTGATGGGAAAAAAATGGCTTCAAAGTCAAAAACATCTGGAGTGTAACCTTACAATGTTTTGGAAGAAATATTATCCCTTTCTATAACGAAGCTGCTTTCTGCTGTGATTATCAGCAAACTCAGGCAAAACTTTAACTGTGGATATAAAATATTTGTTTCTTTTTTAAAAAAATCTAAGTGTTTACATCCATTATTCCTGCTACATGACGAATACAGTTGTTCCAAAAGTACTCTTGGCAATCCATATCAGTTAATGTTTTCTTCCTAAGTAACATATTTAAAATTGTAAGCACATTATTTCCTCCTTCATGCAAAAGTTCTCTATAAATTGCACTGCAGTTCTCACACACACAGTACAGTTCTGAAACAAAATCTTACTGTTAGGGAGTTTGTTGCAATTGTTTTGTCTCTCCCCTTCAACATAAACCTCAGTGTTGATTGCAAAATCACTATTCTTCCAATAGAAATACTGAATTACGATTACTGGAAGTAGTTTCCCTGAACCATTATTGCTTCTATCTGAGGCAAATCCACTATAACCCATGTCATTTTCTTCAAATGCTTTTAGAGCAATATCAAGAGAATGTGATGTAAGTGCAGAGTTAACAATAATACTTGTCTTCCTCAAGCACTTGAAAATTTTCACTTTACTTCAGGATAGGAATACTGTATCATTTTTCAGAAGATAGATATATAATCAAATGACTTGAAATCATTGTGATGCTTAACAGTATGATGAACAAAAATACCCTCTAGTGCAGTAATGGCATTATTTGATTTCTTCTCTAGTTCTACAAAATGATCTTTCCATTTTCCTGATACTTCTTCTTGTCAATCTGTTTTCTAGTGCTTTTCTGAATCCACATAAGATTTAAATCAGTTACTTTGATTATTTTCAGCCAATTGAAAAACTGAAGATTCTGGCTTTTAGTTCTACATAAAATTACAGCTTAGTTTTGGCATCATTTAGGAGGGATAATACATTAAAAAAAAACAAAATAAGAAGTTTTTCTCAGTTACTGTATAATAGAGTGTTATATGACATCAAAGTGTCTGCCTCTAAACTAGTGTTTGGGGTAGAGAATTGTTCTGTTTCAAGTGCACAGACTGCTTATCACAGATAGTTAAACTCAACACACAAAGGCATAATTTTAGGTTGCTTTATTCTCTTCAGGTATTCTCAATCAACAACTTACAGTTACTGAAGGGATTCTTCTGAGGTGTATAAAGTTGTTCCTTTTTGTGTAGATGAAAAAGAGGTCCTTTCTATGCAGTTTTGTGGGAGTAAAAATAGCTCTTGCCTTGAGGAGGAAGTCACAGAAAGATTACACTTTGAAAAGCCCCACTGGCCAATTAGAAACACCAATGCGATCACATGGCATAAAACTACATTTCCCAGAAATCAATCCCTTAAGGGGATAGTTCTTAATTGCTAACTATTTACCCCAACCAGTACAGGTCCTGAAATGCTAAATGTCCTTGTCTAAACTTTGGCTATATGTAGAAGTTGGGCATGATATAATTGGAGAACAGGTGCAATCCTTCCCCCCTACGATTCAATTCAATTCAATTCAAATCTTTATTGTCAATGCACAACATGTGTGCAATGAAATTGAATGAGCCTCCATTGGTACAATCACACAAAGCACAGGAACACAGAGATTTCAGAATCTGTATCCAACCCTGATTTTGGAATATCGTATTTGTAATATCTTTAGATTGCAATCATGTCAGCCTAGCACATCTTGAGATTCCCTAGCAATATGTCACAACAAAACTCCCCAAGATCTGGCAATAAACTAATCTGCAGAGCTCAAGGAGAGATCAGAGGATGAATATTTATTTATTTGATTTCTACAGCCACCCATCTCAACAAGTGACTCTGGGTGGTGTACCTAATAAAACATAAAAGCAGTTGAAAATAATTAGAGCAGTATGAAATCAACATATATTGCAACCATTAAAACGTTTGTGTTGTATGTTAATACATCCAGGAAACAGGACCCTTGGAACATTTGGAGCCATAGGCTCAGGGATACATCAGTCTTCATTGTTTTGCAAGAGGCCAAGAGTGTCAGGTACATCCTGATTTCTGAAGGGAGAATATTCCAGAGGGCAGGAGCTATGGTGGAGAAGGCAGGTTTCCTGGTTCCCACCAGGTGACAGAATCTTCAGTATGCCAACCTGGCTGACCAAATTGGATGGGGAGAAACAACTGAGAGAAGCTGGTTCCTTAAGTAAGCCCATCAAAGTAGTTAAAGGTGATAACCAGTACCTTCAATTGCATTTGGGACTCACTGGGAACAACACAATTCACAAAATTATGCTGAATATTCAACACCTTGACTACTTGTGCAGCTGCATAATGCACCAATTGAAACTTTCAGTTGCTCTTCAAGGGCAGTCACAGTGTACAGTGCATTGCAGTAGTTCCGATAAGAAGTCATGAGGACATGAGTAACTGTGAGCAAAGCCTATAGACACAACTGATATACCACCCTAAGTTTTGCAATGGCTTTCCTGGCCATAGTCCTCTTCTAGTGAGTCAAAGAGGACCCCAAATTGTGCATTGGGATCATCTGAAGCAATGTCATGCCATCCAGGATGGTGGTAGAAAAAAAATTGTCACCAAAAGGCTCAAATACCTAAAGCCACTCAGTTTTGCTTAAGTTCAATTTAAGGCCATCGCACCAGTCCAGACTCTTGTGGCTTCCAGGCATTGAGATAAGACATCCACAGCATGGCTCAGGCACACTGGGATAGAGATATAAAGCAAGGTATCATTAGAATATTGATGATACTTCACCCCCAAACTGTCAGACCATCTTACCCAGCAACTTCATGTACATATTTAATAGGACAGAAAACTGAGCTCTGGAAGCCTCACTCCCTGCCCCCCATCAACACCATCTGGAACCAACTCTGAGCAAAGAAGGAGAACAACTAAACACTGTTGCTCAACCCCAATTCCCAAAGCCGGTCCAAGAGGATAGCATGAATGATGGTGCTCAAAGGCTGCTGAGAGATCAAGATGAGCAAACACAGTCACTGTTAAGGATAGTCCCCCATTAGGAGAATGAGTGCAAAGTGAAGAGTGGTGAGAGTGGTGTGGTAGAATACACAAACCAGAATACAGAGACACTGAATAGAAAAATAGGTTTTTATTTCCATAGAAATAGAGATATGCAAAGTCCATCAATCAATCCGAATTCATACACAGTAAAGTCAGTCAGTCCTCAAACAGTTCAGTTCAGGGATAATCCAATAATCACAGTCCAGTAACAAATATACAGTTTGGTAACAGTTTGCAAACTGTAGCAAAAACTCACAGAAAATCCTCGCTGGTTAATAGGGCACTTCTAACAGCCACAATAACAGTAACCAGCATCTACCAGTGATTCTGGCTCCATCTTTTGGCCGCTTGAGGAAGCAGCAGCCAATCACACTTTCAGCATTATTTAAAGTTACAGTCCTGATTTATATATTGGCAACGCAACTGTTAGATTTACATTCCTAACAATGCACATGCAATTTCACATGCATGCATGCGCGATGGCAGAGACCCAGCTGGTCTTTGGGCCTCCGCTGTGCACAGACGTGATTTCAGCAGGAAATCCAGCTGGTCTTCAGCGCTCTCCTGTGCATGCACACGTGATTGCTCATGTGCGCGTGAGTGCCTGCGTGCAGCATGCATGCATTGCACATGCAAAAGCTGCATGCATGCGCAAATGGTGCAGTTGCACCTGAAGCACACGTGGAGGAGCCGCACGCAAGTGCAGATGGCACAGGCAAAGCACATACTTTTCAGCACTCAGTAAGTAAAAAGTTCGCCACTACTGTGCTAGGACATTCATCCCAGGTCCCCAACCTCTGTCCCATAGACTGGCACAGCGTCACAACATGCCAAAAACCAGGCCACGCAAACGAGAAAAGCCTCATCCATGGGAATGCAGATCTGCGGAAAAACCTCTCTTCCCAGAACTGGTCCCTGATGTCCCAAAGATTGAGGAGCTTCCAGGCTAGGCTCTCCAGCTTGAGCAGGGGGGTTGGACTAGAAGATCTCTGAGGTCCCACTGTGTTATTCTGCTAAGTGTTCATTTCCGCAGGAGAGCCAAGGGGCTGATTTGAACAGCCTTTCA
>JANHFJ010008114.1:24622-40978 GCA_032468195.1 Cerberus rynchops
CCCCCCCCCCGGGGCGGGGGAGAGCACATTGTTCTAGAAGTCCTGGCATTCATGTGCAAATTTGCCTCTGGTGTGTTCTTTTTGGGCAGCAAAGATTTCCTTCTGGCATACTTCTAATGTATATCTGTGCATCTTTCTAGTGGTGGACTCGTGTCCTTTAACATTAGTAGTGATGAGACAAACTTATGGGTCACATGAAAATATGAGGTTCTTTTTTCAGCAGTGTGGTGGTTCTCCTGGGTTAAAGTTGCTAGGATGGCCTGACCTGGGCAAGCTTATAGATGATTTTCTGGACAATGGAATGATGTCCAATATTTGTCAATTTTTAAAAAATCAGTTTCTATCACTCATTGATATCTATAACTTCCTTTCTGGTCAGACAGCTCTTCTCATCAGACAGCTCTTTTGATCTAGGAAAGGTGACACCCACTTCAGCAAAAAAAGAGCAGATCAAACTGTCTAAAATTCCAATATGACAGGTTCCTGCCAGATCCTCTGTAGTAATGTTCTAACTATTTGAACCTGATCTTGTGCACCTATGGACTACAAAATATAAATGTTGATTATATGTGTTATATCCTCTTTATTAATATTATTGAAATGGATCAAATATCTCTGGGTTGGAAAAGGAAAAGATTTCAATGGGGTGTACTTTTTCACATGACAGTGGGCTGGATTTGAACCATAAAATTATTCTGCCAAAACAAAGTGAATACAGTAAAAAGAAGGCTTCCATTAGACATTGAATATATTTTGCCCAAAATTCTTATTACTAGCCTTTAGGAATTCAGATTCCTGTCTGCTTGCTTATATATTTTTGCTTTCATTCAGTTATTTGATGAAACAGTTATTTGATGTTACATACAGATGTAGAGTTATATTACATTAAAGTCATGTTAATTAAACTATTGTTTCTGATCAATTTTAAATCTTATTCTAAAAAAAATACAAGATTTGAAAATTAATTAGTCACTTTTAAAATTAAAAATGCCCTGAAGTATGTTTTGATTTGACTTCTAACATGTTAGGAATTGAGCCTTCTGAAATTCTAATTTCATCTGTTCTTTTTGGTTTCCTTTAGCAAAGCACCACCCAGTCAGTGAGAGTCAAAAGGTCATTGAATCTGAGAAAGCAGATGTTCCAGATGTGCATGATCATAACCACAATCATGACCATTCAAGATTACATGCTTACATTGGTGTTTCTCTTGTTCTTGGCTTTGTCTTTATGCTGCTGGTAGATCAGATTGGCAATTCACACGTCCACACTGCGGATGGTAAGCCAAACTTTTCCTAATAGGCAATCAAACAAAGTGAGCCAATCAATATTCAGAAATATTCAAATAACTAAATATTTGTTGCACATGACATAATGTATATGAAAAGGGATGGGGGTGAATTTTGGAGCAAAATAACAGTATTCTGACTCTTAAGATATTGCGACCCAACGTTTGCTCAAAAGTTTAGACTCTTAATGGTGAAATAAAATAGTATACATGGAATCCTCACTTAGCAACCCTAATTGGAAAGGGAATTTCCATTGCTAAGTGATACAGTTGTTAGGTGAAATACCACATGATTGCACCACAATAAACAAGGGAAAATAAACAAGTGAGCTTCTAGCTTTAAATGAAATTTACTAAACCCATGAGTATTTTTTTTTGTGTGTAAATAAATCTTCTAACTGGTTACACAAACAACTGTTACAATGGCTCAATTCAGTGTAGTAATATTGCCTGTGATTTCTGCTACAAAACAAAGTAAGTGGCAGAAAGAGTTTATTTTAACAAGAAATACTTGAACATTGAATATTGAGCACTGAAACACTGTGCTTGGTTCTAGCATAGGTACCTGTGGAGGCATGTCTTCCACACCAAGCCTCAGTGTTTTGATATACTGTAATAAGCATGTCACAGAGAAAGAACATAATACCATCTTCAGTATATTTCTTTAACCCATAGCTAACCTACTGTAATCATAGTAACATTCTACTTGACAGGAACTAGATGTAATCATTGTTAAACCATGTAAAAGTCATTTGGAGCCCATGCTTTTCTGATTGCTCCATCTAACAGCTGCATTTCAAAGTTCCTGTCTGATATTTTCACTGCTTAATGATGGTTACCTGTCAATGTTAATCTGTCTCTGCCCCTTTGGCCTTCCAGTTGGGATTTAAAACTGGGTTTAAAATTTAGAATTAACTATCTGTGTTAATTTTAATATTTATCATTTTAATATTGTAATGCTTTATATTGTCATTTTTATGTTGTTGAAAGCAGCCTTGAGTCACTTGGTGGGCATCATATAAATTTAATAAATAAATAAATTAATAAATATTAAACAGTATCTTTCAAAAGGATTCAATTTCATAGAATATTCCTCTTAAATGGGAAGGAAGGAAAGAAGGAAGGAAATATTCAAAGGCACTGAGAAAAAATTAGTAGAGATAATTTAGTTTGATGAAAAATCATTATTATAATCTGTTCACAATAATATAAAGTGACAGTTGCCAGTTCTTTAGTTGATGTTGGCCTTCTTATGCATCGAGTTCCTCCCAAGAGCCTGGAATGTCATAATGTATCAGTGTTTATGCAGATCCAAACCATGTAGTATTTTGCAATGTCAATGGGAAATGCTGTCCAAATTTTTTGGTATGCACTATATATTATACTTACATGCTATATAAAATGCCTAGAACTCAGTCTTCTAATTTCTAGGCCATCACCTTAACCATTTACTAAAGTGGCTCTTAAACCTACATTAACTTCTATTTTAATATTAACTTTTCCAATATTTCTTTGTTTAAGTTTCTGTTCCTGCTTTCTTATTTATATCTTTTTGACTAAGATTTCTTGATTATTTCAGACCCAGAAGCAGCAAGGTCGGGCAATTCCAAAATTACTACTACACTAGGACTAGTTGTCCATGCAGCAGGTAGGTTAATTTTGTTGGTTGGTTATGTTTTTCTTTTAAAAAATGATGCAGGTATTGTCAAGTAATGTGAGTTAGTGTTAAGCTATAATTGCATGGCATTATCCCAGTAGTTAGTGCTACTAATAGTGGAATAATTCTGTGGACCTTTTTTTTATTCTTCTCCCCAAGTTTAGTCCACTTTGAGATAGGAGAGGAGGGAACAGACTAAACTGAACTGGAGGAATATTTGCCTGACAATTCTCTACAGCTAAGGCTATAGTGGTTTTTAATAGGAAAATACATATTTGATCCAGTCTATAGGCTTTAAGCTAGAGACATTTCTAGAGATTTATTTCTAATAAAAAATATTAGACCTCTAGAATTATGTTTGGAGACAGATCTTTTAAAGTTTAAAAAAAGATCTAAACAAATATTTTTACTTTGTTTCTGCAAAACCATTACAATGTAAAGTTAAAAATATTGTGGTTTTAACATTTTTTTGTATAATATGAATTACTGTTTCTCTCTTGCTACTGTACTGTACTTAACTATATATAAGTGCATGGTAAATAAATTTATTGCAATACAATACTACAACACTATTTTAAACATTTGTTTCAAACACTGTAGCAGTATATCTGAATTTTAAGACCCTAATGTCCAGCCCTCAAACATACATTCCCTTTTCAATTTTTAGAATGTGTCTTAGAACTTTAAATCCCCAATGTAAAGCAAAATTGGCATTTAATATACCTAGGTTTCACAATTAATCTACCAATAATTTAAGGAGAAAAATTATTAGTTGCAAATTTATTTCTAGTCTTATTTCAAATTTATTCCTAGCTCAAAACTGACTCAAATAATTTGTTCTGTGTTAGGTGACCAAGGCATGAAGGACTGTGACAAAGGACTCCCAGTTCAGGAAAGGGCATAGTTGGTGCACCAGATGAAAGCAAGGGCTTTCCTGATTATAGCTGGTTCCTGCTCAGTGAATAGAAACTGTGACTCCAGAAGGACCTCCTAATTATGCACCACCCCTGAATGGGGAAATACAACTTGATTAGATCACTGGGACCAGAAGAACCAAAAATATAGCAACAAAACATATATTTTAACACAGTGTTGCAAAGAACTAAACAAAACTGTTGGCTATGTGACCATTCCCGATTCAAAACTGTTGCCATGGATCTACTCCAAAATATAAATATTAAAGCCACCATCAGGAATGGGAGAGCAGGTTAAGATAAGAGAATCAGGTGACAGACTTACTCTTGTATAATTTAGCTCCAGTAACTCTTTGATCAGTGGATGGATTCACTGTTGTGTGCCTTGTTTTTCCTTCCTCCCTTATTAAGCTGATGGTGTTGCCTTGGGTGCAGCTGCTTCTACATCTCAGACTAGTGTCCAGCTAATAGTCTTTGTTGCAATTATGCTGCATAAGGTAAGCTTTGAGTATTAAACTTTTCCATGCCTCCTTCATCGGTGAACGATATTTGTTAAGTGTCATAGACTTAGAGTACATAGCATACAAAAACTCTTTTTAAAAACATATTCATTGACTATTTAAAGCATTTCTTTTTGCTTTTGTATTTAGGATTGCATCTAGGAATAGAGGTATGCAGTTACATACTGTATAAATGGGAGTTTTGTGCTAGCCCAGTAATGACATGTAGTAAGTAGCAGTGCTTCTTACTGCTGAATTTAATGTACTTACAAGATACTTTACATACAGCTAATTTTCATTACAATCACATAGATCTTGTATAAGAGATAGTGGTTAATTCTGAACAATTATTGGGCCTGAAACTATACTAACTTTATATTTTGGATTTCTTGTTATAGTAACAGGTCCAAGCAATCTCTTTGATTTTCCAGAATTACATTCTAATTTGACTAAATGGCTGCCACAGAAATTGTATTTTCACAATATGCCATGGTGCATGTTTCTAATCACAAAATTATTTGAAGGCAAAATAATAAGCCTCACCAGCCTCTTTAGCTCTCCAGGATGCTTTTATTATGATAATCTGTATGTGTATTATTTTTAATACTAATACTAAAATAAGAATTTTAGTATTACGGTAGTTTTTTTTACTAAACATATTAATAGTATTAACTTTTTTCAGCTGTACAGTGTGTAGTGTTATAAAGAAAAGAAAAACATGTATTTTTATTATACTGGAAGTGTGCTATCTTCCCCATTAGATACAGTGTTTGAGTAGCAACTTTACTATCTCACATTAAGGAAATGCTATACTAATGATACATGGTACTTCACCAACAGAAAAACTTAAGGGCTCAGTAATGTGCTACTGACATTTGGTCTTACTAAACATTCTATTTTGCAAATGAAGGGAATACAACTTGTTTTATACTTGAGCATTAAATATTTTATTGCCTTTATGTTTTAGGCACCTGCTGCTTTTGGGCTTGTCTCATTTCTTATGCATGCTGGCCTTGAACGGAATCGAATCAGGAAGCACTTGCTGGTTTTTGCACTAGCAGCACCTGTTTTGTCAATGGTGACTTACTTGGGATTAAGCAAGGTAAAACAGCTGGAGAACAAGAACAGTTTTAAATAATCAGATTAATCATATTTACCAGCCAGTTGTGCATCAGTATGTTTGTTAGGGAAGCAGTATTGCAGATGCTTAAATATTTGGTGTTTTGTTTAATAGAACATTTTTACTGGATTATGAATTGTTCTGTGAGTGAAAGTAGTGCATACAAAATGCAATGAATTGGTCTTGTGTTGACCTTTTCTTTTAACTAACACAAAATTAGGAATTTTATGTAAATCATTTGTCAGCTTTTGTATTTTTTACACTGACAAAAATTTGCAGGGTAAATTTTCCACTGGTATAGAGGATTTTAGATCCCCAGAACATTAGTTTTTCTTTCAGCTAAGGTATAATGCTTTCTAAAGATGTTTTTGAAATTTCAGTAGAGTAGCCATTGAAGTACAATTTAAAGAAAGATAAGCTTTATATTTTATCAGCATTTTGCTTTTTTTTTTTTTATTTTACAGAGCAGTAAACAGGCACTTTCAGAAGTCAATGCCACTGGAGTTGCCATGTTGTTCTCTGCTGGGACTTTCCTATACGTTGCCACAGTTCATGTTCTTCCTGAAGTGGGTGGAATGGGACATAGCCATAAACCTGAATCTGCTGGAGGCAAGGGACTCAGTCGTCTGGAGGTGGCTGTATTGGTTCTGGGTTGTTTGATTCCTCTGATTTTATCTATTGGACACCAACATTAAAACTTAGAAGACCAGCATTTTCCCTCTCAATCTGATATAAGCAGCAGTCAGTTGCTTTTTTTACTGCTGTCTCTCTTACCCTGTTAACCACCCCATGTATGTTAAGGAGTTGGAGAGGATCATCATTTCAACAAGAAAACTGGGAAAACTCAATGCGTGTGAGAGAGTACTCTTTGACAGCTAGATATAAATCCTGCATAATTTCTCTTTTCTAAAGGTATTTTAATTATGACTTCCTACCTATTCTCAGGGAAGCTGGAACTTGGATATTATCTGGGAATATCCTTGCAAATCATCATGAAATCCAAGTATTCTGTATGTCAGCATTCAGAGCTGATCTCTTGACATTATGATGCTACCTTCTAATATGCGAGAAGATTGTTCACATCTTCCCAAATGTTCATGCATTAATAGTGGCATGGGCTGACTTAGAAGGAGGCATCTGGTGAAGAAATATTTGTGAGGATGAAGTTGTAGGCAAAATTTGTATTAGATAAATTCAATAGGATTCTTGCATTGCATTATTATGAAAGCACATTTGTTCATTGATTTTAACAGGCTAGATAGTATGGAAGAGAGCCACATTCAGCAGAAAATTAGATTGTCCTGAACTCTAAGGAATATTATTGTTTATTCAAATGAATGCTAGTTTATTTACAAAATGTTGCTTTTCTGTTCATCAGACATCAACCTCAAAAGCTAAAACTGTAATACTTTCTGATATTACTACCAAAAATCATTCCAGGTTGTGAGTTGTATTGAATTAAATGTCTGAATCTGTTAAAACTGAGTATCAATACACCTCTAGAACACAATTCTACACACCGTAGTGGTTCAAAAAGGTAGTTGTAATTATAAATAATAAAAAAACTGTCAAAGCCGTTGACTAAAAAAATTAAATAGTTAAAATATATGTTGGTTACTGGTGCACAGTTTTATATGTTTTAAATTTTCAATCACATTGTCAAAAGTCTTTCATTAATAGTTAAAATTTTATTTATAAACAAGATGAAATGGCGTTTGGGTGAAATAGTTTTTACTGGACTGGTTATTCCATGAGATAAATCAGTTGCTTTCTTCAGTAAATGTTTAAGTCTAGTAATTAATGAAACTTCTTTTCCATGTCTGCCTTGCTCACATCTTATATTTCCTTGACAGTGGATGTTAAGGTTGTTCAGAATGGTTATGCTTTAACTGGCAGTTCCAACTTATTGAGTGTCAATTGGTTGTGCATCAATAGGCAATATCAATTTTTCATTTAAAATCTTGCCTTTTATAGGGAGGGAGGGCATAATGTCAGAACTAGAAAGGACTTAACATTAAATAATATAAACATGACTGTTTCTAAAGTTTTTTTTAAAGCTAATACCCAACAGACCTATTGACTGCTATTCTTTCCAATTTGTGTTTATCAGCTACATACATTTATATCATCAATAACTGGGATAAGTCGTCTGTGCTAGTGTGAATCAAGCATCATAAAATGGTGCTATCAATTGCCTAGTGCATCACAAATGGATCTGCCAGTTGTACTTGATCTGTAAGAAAGCATTTCAAAGATTACAGTTTTAGGATTTTCTTCTATGCTAGAAGAGAAAATGGAAACATTTGTCAAAACGTGGGACAAAAACCCCCAGATGTGCTATTTGATATATGAATTGAGGTGGTTAATGTGCCTGTCACGTTTGCACACTTAATGATAAAAGTCATAAAATGCCAAATTACCATTGCTGGGGAAAATGACAAGAATGTCTATTCTTCCAACTAGCAAGTTGGGAAATAATGGTAAGATGACAAGTCACCAAACTTGATTGAAATGTCAGTAATATTTGGAAAAAGAATAGGGATTCTGAGATATAATGTTGAGTTGAAATCATACATTTTTTAAAAAAAATTACTTGATCTTTGTATGTAACTCTGAGAGAACTTCAGGAATTCTGTTTTAAGCCAGACTCAGCTTTAAGTGCTTACTGTTACTTGCAAAACTTAATTGGAAGCTAAACTAATCAAATTTGTGAAAGCAAGTCTATTAATTCTGTCTTTCCTATTTCCTACCCTGGGCTCAGTATCTAGAACTAAATTATTATTTGTAAGGCAATGAATAGGTTTAATGTGTGATGTTTATTGCACGATAAACATCATAAGGCAATACAGGGAATGCTTGTGGGGCTGTTTTGCTCCTGTTTGGGAGCAAAGATGCCTTGAATAATTTGCCAGTATTTAATTGCTAACTACTATAGTTAGCAGTAGTGAGGTATGAGAAGGGAATTTCTAAATAATAAAACAAATTCTGTAGCACAATTCCAGAAATTTGATCTCTTATAATATTGAGAAGCTCCGTTTTGAGAAATTTCTGGATTTGAGCATATTATTTTAACTTTGCCTAGATTTTAAAAATCAATGCAAAATCATTGCTTTTTGTAGTCTAATTCGACTCTTCTTGACTCTTATTACTAATCACATCCTAATTGTATTCTGAATTTCTCAGTAAACCTGAAAGCCATGGATTGCTAAAATAAAGATGCATCATTAATACATTCTTACAAATTCCAACATTTCGAAAAGTCGCATCAGTTGTAGACTGAGCTGAAAGTGGAAATGTTTACTATGAATTGTGTCTGTATGCAACATTACATTCAGTCACCTAATTGCCATTATTCATAAAACAATCTTTTGCCTATGCTGGAGAAACTTTAAGTTTGCAATATTTGACAGATATACCAAGGAAATGCAGTATCTTCAATTGAAAAGGAAATGTCTTGGAATTTCTGAAACAGTGGAAAAGAGAAGCTCAAAAGTGATTTTCCAGTATCCTAAGTGAAAATAATTTTTAATATCCAGCTGTACTAGAATGGGAAAACTTGAACAATAAATTGTGCTGCTTCGCTGTTTAAGATGAACCACAAGGTAACTTGGAACATGGGAACCCCTTGCAGCAGCATTTGAAGGAGAGTATCCATTTCAAAAAGATAAGAACTTTTATGTGTTTCTGTTACATCCCTAACTAGCTATGTTTTTATGGGCAATGTTCCCTGGTCATAGCTGTATATCTGATTCCGTGTACTAAAATGTAATTTTAATGTCTTTTCTAAATCATTTGTACACATGAGATCATTCCATGGATGGCTGCCTTATTTTTAATTTTTTCACTTTAATTGTGAACTGTTTAAATATGTTTTTATTATATTAAAAATTATTTGCTGCATTGTTGAAATAAATTGTCTCATTTTTAATGGTGACAAAAGCAATATGTAGATTCTTCAAGGGGAAATGGTTTATAGTTTGCTTTATCTCATTTTTATCTCCCTTATTTACTTGTAGAAACAGATTAGATAAAGCAATTTTAGAAGAACCCAGTGAAAAGTACAATAAATCAGCATACTTTGTGTTCGTTGTCTTCCCGCTCCCACATCCTCCAGTGCATCGAACTGTAATATGCCAAAATTTTAAATGTATTTAAATATTTCTTATTTTCAAAACTTGTTGGTGATTTACATACCCTTGAAGATCATTGGAAACTTCAATTGGACCATACTGCACCAGCCCAGCTAATTGCGGATATTTATTATGTTGGCATGATAACTCCCTTCTGTAAGCTACAGGCTAGATGCAAAGTGCTGTTGATATCCTACCTGACATAGGACTGGGTTGCCTGTTGGACCAACTGCTCCTGAGAGTATATTTACCCATTCCCATACATTCTGAAGGAGAAGGCAACCTCTTGGTCCTTTCATTGAAATTGTTGTGTTATGAGGCCCAGGTGTGTGCTTTCTCTGTGATGTACCCTGCCATTTGGAACTTTTATTTTCTTAGATATAAGCTGTCCGCAACCATACATGCCTTTAGAAGGGAAAGTGGTTGAGACCTGGCTTTTTCTCCCAGCTCTGGGATCAGATTGAATTGAGTCCACGATGGTAGGAAGGGTTTTCAATTCTCTTTATCCTGTCATTGTTTAATACGTTTTAATTTTTTGTATTATGGGCTTTTTGTCCACCACCCTGGTTTGATTTTGGCAGCCATGTCAATGCATAAATGACCACAAATGTACCACATATTGTTAGCTCCAGACATTTCTAAGGAAAATCTTAATTTTAAAAAAATCCAAACTTGTTTAAATGGAGCTGGAACATCTTGGAAACTTACTCGGGGAACCTATCCAGCTGAATTGAAACAGGAAGTTACGCAATTGAATCTGACAGGTGTAGACAGAAGACGAGATTTCTTCTAGTGACTGATCCAGGCTGTCTGGAGCTATTAGAGAATTTAGCAGGAATAGCATGACAATGCAGTTACTACCTACGACAAAGATGACAAACCTTTTAGGGACTGAGTGCCCAAACCACAAGGTATGCATGTGCATGCATGCATGCACATGCACACACCAGAAACCCAAACACCAGTTGGCCGGCAGAAGGAGGAGCATCACAACACTGGCACTTCTTCAAGATGCAAAAAAAATGTCTTTTGTCAGCTGCTGCTTCGTCATTTGTAGGGAAACTTCTGTTTCCCTGCAAGTGATGGTGAGAATCACAGTGGAGGTGAGCTGGGGCGACGATGCACATGCCCATAGAGAGGACTCTTGAGTGCCACCTATGACCTATGACCATCAGACGAATAGTGGAAAGAAATTCATTGACAACAAAAATGATACAATTGCACATCTTTGGGGGCATTTGGGATCTAATTACCCATCTGCTTTTGGATTGCTTTTTTCTGTTAAATAGGCTAGCCTAGTAATGATAATGAAGAGATTCATATTGAAGAAATAGGTTGCTATTTCATAACAATACAGAGTTTTAAAATGTTATTGGGAGAAGGTTCCTGTTGGTGAGAAAAAAATGTCAAGGGGAATTTGAGGACATCTTATTTCTGCTATGTGTTATATATGAATTTTCAAAATTTGTCATGGCAGATAATCAAAATGAGATACACCAATTTGACTTGGAATGAATGAGTTGGTTTTCTATAAGTTGATATCAAAAAATGCAGAGTCAAAAGATTGAGTCAAAATTGGATTCATTTACAGCAATTGCAAATTATGTGTTACCATTTTGACATTTCTACTGAATAACTGGTATACTGTCCCTTTTCGTTTTATTTCTGGAAACATCTTAAGATGCCCTTTGTTATTCTTTACTAAAATCAGTTCATCCTGAGTTTTAATATTCCTGATAATTCTTTATAGTTCTGGACTACCTATTGTATATCTCTTCTTTGATAACCTGACTTCCATATTCTACCCTACAAGTTTGATCTTTGTTTTTGTTTTCTGATCTCCAGTAAACTTCGAATAACATAAGTTAGCCATAGAGCTTCAGTTTAAAAAAGGTGAAATCTGGAGTGCAAATCAATGTTCATATCTAACCCATGTTTTTTTAAGAAACTTTTAGAAGCTTAAGTTGAAAAATTACAAAATGGTAATCCTATCTGAAATTTTAGACAAGCAAGAGTTAAGCATTCCATAAACCACAACTCCCACATTGCAATGCTCAAAAACAGAAGTGTGGCTTTTAACATCTTCCCCCATCAGTATCCAAGAAGCCCTACCAGGATCCTTTCTTGAGATGTAATCAGGCAGGAGCATCTCTAAATACCTCCATGACTATAACCCATAATGTATGGGACAGTTCCTAATATTCCACACAAGGTTGAAAAGGAATGCATAGAAGGAAAGAAAGCCTATTTTTAAACTCCTGTTGCTATTGCTGCACTGCTGAATATGTCTCACACCTCTGCTAGAATTTGTTTAGGCAGTTTGTTTTGAGACAAAGGTCAAATGGATTTGCATTGTAAGTAGGTTTCACATACTGTGGTTTGTAGTTAAACTATTGCATATAATACATATTTCTATTTATATCATGGGCTATTACATACATCATTTGCACAAACAATTCCATGTCAATCCAGTCTGCCATTTTACTTCCCAGAAAAGCTGGTACTAACTAAGAATTTACTTTTTAAAGAGTTTCTGAGTGTTTTATTGTTAAGCTTTAATAAAACAATTTTTGCTGTATTTCCTTTCCCTATCTCCTCTATTTCTGCTTTAAAAGAGTGCAGGTGCTTTTTTAAAAAAATAATAATAATGGAGCTCTCTGGCTGAAATTTCACAAAATTAATGTGCCCTGAAAGCCTGACTGTTTCCATGCCGTTCTGCCAAAGAATGCCTTCCATGATCTCATCAAATCATCTTTTCAAACCATCTCTGACTGGTTTGAGCTGAATCTTGTCTTCAAATCTTGGGTCACGAGTTACATGTAGGCTGCAAATGAATGTTGAGATATATCGTTCTGAGCTTTTATTATAGATTGTTTTTTCTTACTTCAGAGAAAATTAAAAATAGTTTTAAAAATATCTTGGTCCACAAATTAGAATCAAGTCTTTACAACCTTAAATCTTGCATCTGAATGGAAATTTAGCTAGTGGGATTTAGGTTCAAACATATCTGAATGCTCAACATTTGAACACTGAACTCAATTTTCATTGAGCTCAGAGGTGGTTAGTCCCATCCAGCTTATTCATTAAAGGAATCCTTTATGCCGTAACTATCCCATATTTTTTTTCAAGCAGCACAAAGGTCTCTTCTCGGATCCTCCTGCCATTTTATCTTTACAACAGCCTGACAAGGTAGATTAGGCTGGTTGTTACTGCCTCTCAGCACGAGAATTACCCAGTGAAGGGATTGAGGATTTGAACCCAGATCTCCATATCCTTAGCCGTAAACCTTAATCATCATACTAAACTGACTAGGAAAGAAATATATGAGTGCCATTTCATTCTACCTGCAATTATACGTTGTGAATGCTCCATTATCACACAATTTATGCCTTGGCTTGTTACAATTAGAGCTCCATCTACTTCATGAAAAGGGGGTGTTCCCCCCCCCCCTTGTCTGGAATGTTCCCTCTCTGTTCAGGGCATCAGGAAGTGAAATGAAATGAGGAAGTTCACATCATCTCTGCATCAGGGAGACAAATATCGACCACTGACAGCACAGTTATTGATTCAGAGCTAAGCCTCACTCTCTCCCCCTCTCTCACTGAGTAAGCAGTTACGCCTTTCTGGTTCATTGCATTTAATCGGATTCCTACAGCTGCAGAGCAGAGGCAGAGAATTAGATTGTTGGTTTTTTTAAGTCTGCCTCTTAATAATGTTTACTTCAAAATCCAACTCGGTCTCTCCTTCCCCCTCCATGGATCCGACAGACCTGGATGCCTTGGATATTCGCACCAAAGTGCAGCTTTATGGAGTGCTCTGGAAGAGACCGTTTGGGAGACCGTCATCCAAATGGTCCAGAAGGTAAGGCAGAAGGTGTCTGGGTAAAGCTGCAGAGGCAAAAAGGGAGGGGAGAAGAGAAGGTGATTATGGGGTTCATAATGAGAAGGAAAATCCAGAAACTCTGAGATAGCAATCAGGCTGGGATGCTCGACAGGCAGGATCTTAAAATGTCCAAGACAGATGAGTTCCAGAATAGAAGAATACAGTTCAGAAATGTGGCTGTATTAATGTGGTAGGATCCAAATCATTATCACCATCATCATTATTGTACAACTATTAATTAACAATCTGGACAAACACAATTTCTGTGTGGTGGTCCATTTTGTAGGTTGGCAAAATGCCTGCAATTCTCTATTCTCTTCAAAGAAGAGGCATAGATGACCTAATATTAGACCAATAGTATATAAGAGATAGTGAAAACTTATGCAGCATTTCCATTCGGACTCAATGCTTTTTTGTTTTGTTTTTTACAAAATGTAGGCTAAATTGAGATCACCCACTTCTAGGGAAAGTTTAGCCAAGCAGTGAAGGCTTGCTTGCTGCTTGTTGTGTGAACTTAATTCCAAAGTGCTTTTTTGAGAATGCTGGCTGCCTGATCTGAAGACATGACACAGTGCCAACACAACAGGGAGGAGGGAAACTGTTCATGATACCACATGCTATCGCTATCTAATCCTAGGCATATATTTATCTTGTGCTCGTCAGAATTGCTGCACAATTCTATTTCTCAATCACAAAATGTTATGGGTTAAGTGCTGAGAAGCAAATGTCATCCCCTTTGGATTGGTAACCGTGCATTAGTAACCATCTATGTAATCAGGAGTAATTTATTCTATTGCCAGAGTTCAGAAACATTTAGCACACAAGTTTTCTTTTTAATCTTCCTGCTACCGGTCCTTCCAGAAAAATCTGTCTCTGTGCATTCTTCACCTTAAATTCCATGTGTATTTATACTTGCAGTTAATATATAGCCTAACTCAACATGAAAGCACAGTGGATAAATATAAAGAGAAACTTGGATCAAGGGTTCCTGTGAAAGAAATTCTATTTGCAGGGTTCTGCCATTGAAGCAAAAATGGGAGATAATTTTTTTTGCTGATCCTCCCTCTGTTTCTTCTTTTGCCTCATCATTCTAGCACAGCATAAAGGAAATGCAGAGAGGATAACATTGTTTGGTAGTTTCTCTCTGCTCTCCCTGGTGAAGAACCTCTGAAATGCTATTTCTTGAGTTCATCTGTTCAAAAAAATGAAGTTCTGGATCAATTCTTGTAATAAGTACAGTATATGTATTTTATTGCTAATTTTCCTGAGCAGAAGAAGAAGGAGTGAGGAAGAGGCATCATACACTCAACCTGCACTTCTATTCTCGTGAAAGTGAACTCATGAAAAGATATTTCAGGCCATGTGCATAGAAATTAGCTGGGCCGTCTGCAGCTAAGTAGAGGCAAGAGTTCTGAAGCAGAGGAGGTGTTGACTCAAAAGACTTAGCAAACTGTCAAGAGCCAAACAGAATGGATTCCTGATTCAATAAGAATAGTGGTGGCTTTTAAAAATGCTCCCCGACCATAGTATGAGGGCATTGTATAAAATAGCACCTTTCCCCCCCCCCACAAGCTCCATATGCTTAAAGCATAGTAAAAATGCAAGTCATGAAAGAGTTTGCAAGGTAAGCAGTTGGCTAAAAATGGTGGTGAGGAGCTGCCATTTCCTTGGAGAAATCATATTCTCTGGCACTGCTGAGCTGGGGCCCCTCTTCTTAAAGAACTAAATGTCCCATAAGGAAAGCAGGACCTTCCGTCTGGCAGGAAGATGATTGTCATCTGTGCTCCCCCGAGTTGCCCATTTCCATCAAGCTGGCCCAAACAGAAGTGCTGAAATATTCTCTTCAATTCCAGTCACACTTTTGTGGAAACTAAAGTCCACATACTATAGCAGGGAAAACTCTCATTCTCTGTTGTTAGCCTATCAAGAATACAAAGGATTTTAAAAAATTAAAAAAAAAGACCTCTATTATCATGTTTAGACAACATACAAAATTTGCCTGGAATCTCTATTTTAGTTGTGCTTTCAGCTAATAAATGTATATAGATGTGAAATGCAATTCACATTGGGGGGTGGAACTTAGATGTATAGAGTGATTTCAACTTAAATGGCAGCAAATATGAAAGGGAGGCTTAAATACAGTATTTTGTCAAAAGGTGATTTTGATTTAACTTTCTCCCTCACAAAAACCATGTGGCAAATAATGAAGAGCAAAATATTAAAATTCCCTACTCCTTTTTTGGAAGGGGCCTTGGTGATCTTCTAGTCCAGAGGTCACCAACCAGTGGTCAGCGAGAAAATTTGGGTGGTCTGCAGAAAAATTATTTGCATTTTTTTGATATTGCACTAAATCAGAGGTTCTTGGGCACTTAACTTTGCTGCCTGTTTAGTAGCTCCAATCCCTCCCTCTGCCACAGGAATCTAGGCACCTCAGTGAGCAGTGTACAAAACTCCTGCTGCCCAGGAGGAGAAGAGCACATCGGAGCCCAAACGGCCTTGCACTCCTGCAGGTCTTCCCTCTGCTTGGAAAGCCTATGTTCATAGTCCTCACTGAGGTACTTCTGCTGAGCCTCCTTCTCGGTCAGATCCAATTTGAACTGAGCCCTCTGTTTTGTCAACTCTTTCTCGCGGTGGCTGCTTAGCTTCAACAACTGCTTCCTGTTGGGGTCTTAAGGAGCCCAGGCAGGGAGGTGGGGAGTGGTTGTGAGGGATGAGGAGAGGCCAGTGAGGTGCCCCTCAACATGATTGACATTGAGTTGGCCACACCTATGCAGTCACAAGACCATCTAGCCCAGGGGTCTCCAATCTTGGCCACTTGAAGACTTGTGGCTGGCTGAGGAATTCTGGGAGTTGAAGTCCACAAGTCTT
>JANHFJ010008117.1:27331-37371 GCA_032468195.1 Cerberus rynchops
CTCGTACCCTCGGGGCTGTCAGGCGACATCGACCCAACAATGGAACCCCGAGGAGGCCTGCCCTGTGGGAACGCACCGATCGATTGGAGGCTGATGGTGGCAACAATGTAGTCACACTTGTAGAAGATCTGTAGCAGAGCCAAGATAGAGATAGTACATCCATTCTTGTTCTCCTGAATCTCTGAGTGGCTTTCAATATCATTAATCATGGTGTCATTCTGAGCTGGTTCTGTGAGTTGGGGATTGGGAACACCATTTTCTTTAAGTTTCTCCAAGGCCAGTTCTAGTCAGAGTTGGGTAGGGAATATTATCTCCCTATATCCCACTTTGATAAGGTGTGGGGTTGGTTGTTGTTGTTGTTGTTGTTTTGTCTCTCACTTCCTTTTCAACATATACATGACACCACTGGATGAGATCATCTGCCCTTTTGGAGTTCAGAATATTGATATATCTTTGACCCAAATGAGGTTATCAAATTTCTGTCACGGTGCCTGAAGATTGTGTGTATTTTTTGGTGGAATAAAACCATCTCACACTCAATCTTTTCAAGACTGGGTAGCTCTGGGTATTGGGGTTGCCCAGATCTGGAAGTAGGAATAGATCTATCTACATGGTGGCTAAGAGTCAACATTGACTCCATCGATCAATCAATCAATCAATACCAACACCTTTCTTCAGGTATCGTATTTTGTTATGGGCATCACACTTTAAGAAAGATTTAAACAAGGTGTAGGTTCAGAGAATGGCAACAAGAAGGATCACAAGTCTGCCACAGATATTGAAGGAAGTAGGGATATTTAGCCTTGAGGAAAAACAGAAATATAACAGCACTCTTCAGATGTCTGAATGGATAACATATTGGAGAACATCAATGTTCTGTTCTTCATCATTCCAGGATGCAAAGACAAGATAATGACTTTAACTTATGGGAAGGCAGAATGAAGTTGAAAGCTGGGGCAAAGGCAGAAGTCCAGAAAGCTTAATACAGTGGTACCTCTACTTACAAAGACCTCTAGTTACAAAAATTTCAACTTACAAAAAATTTTTCGAGAAAAAAAGAGTCTCTACTTACAAATTATGTTCCAAGATACAAAAGGCCATCAGCTCAGGCAGGTACAGTACTTGTTCTCGGGCTGGCAGGAGGCGGGAGAAGAAAATTTAATTTATTTTAAATTCATAGTTTTAAGTGAAATTTATTGACGTGTGTACAGTAACGTGTGTGTTCGTATGCCTCCTCCTACGTCATTCCCCACCAAGGATTTCGTCTCCTCTCTCACTCACTGTTGTCATCGCATAGCCGGCCGACCCGAAAGGTTAATGAAACTCATTTTTATTCTTTACATTAGTCCTACAATACAGTACTGTACATTTTTATGTTTTTTGTGCAATAATGGTAATGTAACATGTTTTTATTACAGGTATTAACGAAATATTATAATTTATAAAAAAATATTGTCTGAATTTGGGGGGCTTGGAACGGATTAGGGCATTTACAGGTAAAATGTGTTACTACTTACAAAATTTTCAAGTTACAAAACGGCTTCCGGAATGAATTAATTTCGTAAGTAGAGGTACCGCTGTAATAGCAAAGCACTTAGACTTCTATACTGCTTTATAGCCCCTCTAAGCAGTATACAGAGTCAGCAAATTGCCCCCCAACAGTTTGGGTCCTCATTTTATCCACCTAGGAAGGATGGAAGGCTGAGTCAACCTTGAGCCTGATGGGAGTTGAACCAGCAGTCAGCAGAAGTACTGCAGTACTTCTACCACTGCGCCACCGATGCTCCTGGAAGACAAACATCACAGAAGAGAACCTGGCATAGAGAGGAAGGGAATATTCCACTAGGAAAGTTCAGAAAATAAAAGGTCTGCTTCTCTACCTGGTGGCAGAAGCTGGGTTATAGGCTTTACAAATCTGATACCTAACAACTTCATGAATGAAGGCAAATACTGTATACCTGTCCCAGGATAATGTTGCAGGATCCAATATGGGTTGGTCACTGGGACCAGAGATTTAGTCTTCTGAACTTTCAGACTTGGGCTGGAGTCTCTTTCAGGGAACTTCTGAACAAGAGAAAGGTGAGAGACGTTCCCTGAGGATGGGCTCCAACAAAAGTCCCAAAGCTCAGAAGACTAAATCTCTGGTCCTGGTGACTGACCCATGTTGGATCCTAACAACTTCATTTAATCAAATATCTCTATGATTCATTTACTTCTGGCCAGTTCCTTAAACATTTTTTAATCAGATTGATTGCTGTTTATGACCAAGATAACAATAATCTGATCCACTTGAAACAGGTTTAATATTGTTTAACTGCTAGACCGAAGCTTTGATAATTGTCCTATTCTGCTCTTAATTACCCTTCTCCTTTTGACTCCTTATCAAAAAATGATAAACATACAAGTTGCTCACTTCATTCTTTCTTCTTAGCAGAAATGGGAGTAAACAATCACTCTAAATATGTCATTCAAAGCGTGGAAAAAGAGAAGATAATCCTATAATAATATATCATTAAATCAAACATGCCCTTGGGAAAATGGGAATCCCAAAACATAGCATGGACCTCATATGAAACCCACACACAGGTCAAGAAGCCACAGTCTGGACAGAATGTGATGAAACAGACCAACTGCAGGTCAGCAAAGGAAAGAGACAAGGCTATGCTAAATTTTTGATGCTCTTTGATGCCTAGTCAGCCAATGAAATGTCTGCAAGCAGACAACCAAACTCAGACGGCACCAAGGAGCCCACAGTTCAACCCCGAGCTGCATATACTCTCTTGTACTGAAACTATATGATGAATATGTATGAAAGGAAACTGGATTAGAAAGCAAACATAATTTTAAAGTTGCAAGAAGAGACATCAAAAGTCTGAGCTATGCTGATGACATTGCCCTGATAACTAAAAATGCAAATTATCTGGAAGCTCTGATAACAAAAGTCAAGGAGCATGGTGTAAAAATGAGGCTAAGATGAAATATAAAGAAGATCGTACTAATAGCAATGGGCAGAAATTAGCCTTAGAACTGGCAGTGATTTATGACCAGAATCCCAGGGTCCATTATGGTCATAAGTTGAGGAGTACTTATAAATATTGTTAACGAATCAAAAGTAGATGGCAAATTTTCAAACATGCAAAAATAAATAAATAAATAAAGTAACATTGATTTTTATATTTTGGAAAGGAAAGGAAAGGAAAACCATCTTTTGACAGAGTATTAAATTTCAGCATAACCATGTAAGGAAAATGATAGAACCGTAAAGTTTATGCAAAGCTAAATGCCTATAAGTCAAATCAGATTTCAACATACTCTTATTCCTTTTTTTTTGTTTCTTTTACTAAGCTAAGTACTTTATTAAGCCCATTCAGCGTGTTCCTGAATTGCTCCTTCAACTTGTGATGACTGCACATCATGAAAATTTGTATTTTTGAAGGAAATGTGTTAGTCAGAAAATGTGATACTAGACTCTTTCTGATCAAAACAATTCAGCAATATGTTGTGGGGGTTGTAATCAGAGAGGCTTCTCCAGGTGTAACATTATTTTTCCCAATAAAATAACACAATAACTTCTAGCTGTAGAGAAGCAACTTTCTCTATCAGCCTTATGGCATTTATGTTCTAGGAGTCTGTTTAGGAAACCTCGCTACATTCTGAACTACAGAAATCACTTTCTTTAGCTCTGTATACTTGACAGAAAAGAAAGGAAATCTCAGGAAATGGTAGCTAATGGGTGATGGTTTTGGAGATTACATAGTGTCTGGCTGAGTTAGTACCTAAATGTGGATATTTCCATAAATAGCAACAGCATTTAGATTTATATACTGTTTCACAGTGCTTTACAGCCCTCTCTAAGTGGTTTATAGAGTCAGCATATTGCCCTCAACAATCTGGGTCCTCATTTTACTTGACCTCAGAAAAAAGCTGAGTCAAACTTGTGCCAGTGAGACTTGAACTGCTGAACTTCTGGCAGTCAGCAGAATTAGCTTGCAATACTGCATTCTAACCACTGCGCCACCACTATTGTAGGTTTAAGATGGAAGTTACAAACTCCAACTGCCCAAAGAAAGCAATGGTAATCTGCTTTTGTAACATTTTCAAGAGAATAGCGTTAACATGGAGCCACCAGGAATTAAGTCAGACTTGAAGACATTTTCTTTTGCTTTATGGAAAATTCTGTCACATCACCTGTTCTTGTTTAGCGAATTTGGTATTAGCCAAATGTGTCATGTTGCTACCAGAATTGGGAAGTAGAGAGACCTTTTCAACATATCCCAGAGAAGTAAATAATAAGACATTGATATTTTGTCAGAATACTCTGACCTAGCACCCAGTTTTGAATATTCTGTGTTTTAGTGCCTCCATTACTGAAGTAAGCTTGAACACTCAGTTTCTCAGAAAAACCAGCGATTTCTTCACCATGGACACTATTTGTTCTTTCAGACTAGATGAATTACAAATAATAGGGAAGAAAGTGAACAAATAGGGGAAATCCTTTATTGACCAGGGTTTCTCTCTCCCCCTCCCCCCCATCTAAATGCTTGCTTGTGTAAGACCTGGAAATAAACCCTGTTTCTTACAGTCACACTGTGGTGCGTATTAGACTTCTGATGTGAAGCTCTGGCAGTGAGAGAAACTTTTCAGTTGTGCTGGGAAGTCTGTCAGCTTCCTTTTTGTAAAAGGCTAGGGAGATCTGGCTGGTTTTCATAGTTATAGGATGCTGAGAAATGTTATGAGGAAGCAAACATTAGCAAGCTGCAATAGCCCTATCAGGGCTTTAATGTGGGAGGTGATAGGATGCCCAGCATTGCACAAATACTCCTTATCATATAAGGAAGGGGCTTTCACAGAGGAAGAAAAATAATCTCCTAAAGAAAAGAGCTACTGGGTTCTGAAGGAAATAAATGGCATCTGCTTCACAGCAGGCAGATGCCATGCCAACAGTTTTGCCTGTGGAGAAGAAACTCACAAAAAGTTGTGTGTATGTTCAATCAGTGGGTGCTTCCTCCTATGCTGCCTGATACAGGTTGTGCTATATGCAGCTTGTGTCTATTTAAAACATTCTCCCCCCTCCGCCGTACCCTACTTTTCCTTTAAACTTTGCAAAGACCATACCAATGATTAATCAGTTGTGTAAAAATATTGAACAGCAGCATTGTTTTTTTTGTTGTTGTTGCTTCTGCTTGTTTTTAGTTCTGAGGACATTAAAATTGTATTTTTATTAGCTCCATGGGAAAAAAGAAAGCTTGGCAAACATTTGGCCATAATGTCTGGATTTCATGTGAGATGGCAAGACTGCTAGTTTGTTTTTCCTTGCAGTAGCCATCTTGGTCCAGCCCCACTCTCTCTAAATATCTCCATTGATCTAAGCTCAACTATTGCCAAATTTAAGATTCTAGTCCTCAAAGTTTTGCAGATGTCTTGTTCTTGTCTGTTAGGTCATTCTGCATTTTCTTTCTTTTGGAAGCGTCAGAATTCATTATAGGTCTGTCCTTACAACAGATTTAACTGAAAGGTGTACTCTGGAAGTAGTATACCTAGAAGAAATATACCCAGTATTTGAGGGGCCACAACAAAGAAGAAGGGGCCAACTTATTTTCCAAAGCACCAGAAGGCAAGACAAGAAATAATGGATGGAAACTAATCAAGGAAAGAAGCAACCTGGAATCAAGGAGAAACTTCCTAACAGTGAGGACAATTAACCAATGGAACAGCTTGCCTTCAGAAGTTGTAGGCTGTCCAGCCTTTTTAAAGAAAAGTCTGGACAGCTACCTGTCTGAACTGGTATAGGTTTTCCTGCTTGAGTAGGGGGTTGGACTAAAAGACCTCTACGGTTCCTTCCAGCTCTGTTCTGAGGCTGAAAATAGAACAGTTTGTCATAGTTGCTGCTCAAGTTGTAGATGATCAGTGAGAGAATAATGCCCCAGGTCCTTTCTTTGTGATGTGGGACTGAGCAGCATGTTACTTAAGCAAAGAGATCTCTGATGGAGGGAAGGTAGATGGCATCAGATGCAAATGACATAATTTGTGTCATCTTTTCCCAGATGCCTATGTGCCTTTAGTCCATAAAGAGTCTGCATTTCCATTGCAAATTATCTGCAAACTCCCAAAGTAAAATAAAAAACAAAATTAAAGCAAACAGAACTCCCTTTATTTGACACCTAGTGAGAAGGCTCATCACAATTTTCTCACCAGATTTTGCAATTTGCATCGAGGATGTTACCTACTCAGATAATGAAATGTCTACAAGCAAACAGCCAAGCTCAGAGAGCACCAAGGACTCCACAAGATTTTGGCTATTTACTGATTGGCACACAATTGCTCCTGGTTCCTCCAAAAGACTCCTTTAAGCACAGATTGAACTTATCCAAAACAACAGTCAGTTCTTTTCATATTTTTACTGTAACTCCTTATATCTGCAGATCAAGTTCTTTTAAGGATACTGTAGTGAGGATATCACAAGAAAAAAAATGGTTGGCCCAGTGTTGTGATATGGAACATTAACTTTTCCATCTGTGCTGAGTATTTCCAGCTTCAGACCCCAGAACAGTTCCTAATTCTCAGGGTCACCATAGTAATTCATTTTTCATTGCTCTTTGTTCCTGTTTTCCAGACAGGACTTTTTTAAAAGTAAATTCCTTCCATGCATGTAACAGCAGTGTAACTCTGGAAAATTCAGCAAGTATAGTTTTGCTCATCTCTTCAACACCATCCAGAAAAAAAAAAACCTTCAACTCTGCTTGTCACATCACTCTTAAACACACAGCAGCCCTGCTAGATAGAAGCCAGAGACTGATTTGACAGTCATTCTCAATGCAAAGCAAAACCAACTTGTTTTGTCTGTTCTTTGTCTTCCCCAAGTTTAAATTGTAAATATTTTCAGCAGCTTGCTACCACCTGCAGAATGAATACAAAATATGAGCTTTGGTATCTCCAATAAAATAACAAAACATAGGGAGAAGCATTGGAATGCCTGTTCCACCCAGAGGTGTGTGAGGTGGTGGGAGCTGGTTTTCCAAGGCTGCTAAAGAACCAGAATGTTTTGCTGCTTGCAACTCATGATTGCTGGTTTGTTTCCAGTCCTGTATATTACTAAGCCCAATGCTCTGGGCTTTTGCATAGAAATGCATGGCTGGGTAGACATCACCTGAATACAGCTAGCTGGAGAATTAGTTGCATCAATAGTGGCAATTAGTCTTCAGACATGTTTTTGTCTACAGAAACAATGGAAGGCTGGACTGACTTTTCTTTTATTCTAGCAATGATGTTTGCTAATCTGGATGCCTTGGCCAATATTTCCTCTTGCCATTTGTAGAATCTCAGGGTCTTGATGCCTGCACAGAGGCCTTCTTTTCCAGTCTATTACTCCTTGTTTTGCAGGAACATGTAACCATGGTTGCAGTTATTGTGAAAATGGCTGAGAACCATAGTGGTATAATGGTTGCATCCAAGTTCACTCTCTTCTTGTGCAAGGATGGTGCCATTGTGATTACAGGAAGGCAATTTCAGAACCAAGCCTGCAGCAGCATATCTAGATATGTAAAGTTTAAAGTGATTAGAGAGTTACAGAAGTGTCATTAGCCTCTTCTTAAGCAGTCTGTGACAGAGAAAGAAACTCATGGTTGCTTTTCCAGTTTACTAATTTAACACCATTATCAAACAGAAACCACTCACTTGATGGTTCTCCTGCTGTGTCTTATCTATAAAGAAGTAAGCTGGATCTTGGGTGGAGACAAACTTTAAAAAGGACTCTTACAAAAAAAATAAAATGATGCCACAATTAGTCCAGTTCAGCCACTTTTTGCTATTATTGTTCCTGAGCAGATTGCATAGGTTGTATTGTTTACCAGCTATAAATAGTCTGCTGAACATTGTGCAGGCAGCAAAACTGAAAGGAGATAGTGTATTAGCAAAGAGCTGTCACAACAGTTCTGAAATAGAGAGACATGCATATGCATTATTTCTGCCTCTAGCCTGATTAAATTATAGCCTACACACCTGCAATTTGGGGTTTAAATGGCCTGATCCATTTCTCTCTGCTAATGCCTGTTATACTTGTTTGCCTGTTATGACTCTCACACTTAAAAAACCCAGGAAAATCTTGCTGGTGTGAATATAAGCTGTCTTGGCTTGCCCAGTTGACTCGTCTAGAGCATTGTTGCTGAGACTAAATCAAAAGCGGTAATTTAAAGAGCTATATTGTGGGGGTTTACTGTTGTGTGATCATAAAAAAAGGATGAGGCTGGGCAGACCAAATTAACCTGGGCTTCCACAACACAATGAAGTAAGCACAGTAACTGGATTCATAATATTCAGAACTACTCAGGATGTCTGGCTGAAAAACTGCAGCTGTGTCTACACAATAAAAAAACAACCCTGACCTTTTTTTAATGTGTGTTGTGTGTGAATCCATACTAATCAACATCATCCGAAGCTCATGCTGGCTGAATCCAGTCTGTCACTTCACATCTTCATTTGCAGATAAAAAAATCCTACAAAAGGTTCACCTCCTGAAATGATGATCCAAAGAAACCAAAGGAAATGATCTCCCAATATGAAGGCCTGGAAAAAAAACAACACCATCCAATTTGAAATAGCCAAAGTGGAAGATAGCTCATTTGTTTTCCTTCTATTCCTTCCCTGTACCAGGCACTTGCAGATGAAATCCTCGCGTCCTATTTCTTGAGGACATCCTAAGGCAGTGTTTTTCAACCTCAACACATTTAAGATGAGTGGACTTCAAATTCCAGAAGTTTCGCCAGAGGGCAAATTTTTGAGGGTCAATGGTAGGAGACCATAGTGAGTGTTTTGAATAATAAGCCTTGGCATTTGGGGCTATAAAAAGGGATTTTATGCCTCACATTGGTTTCTCTCCACTGCATTAGAGCAAAGATAAGGAACATATCTGCTATTAAAAAAAACGAATGAATAAAACGTGATGAATTTTGCAGCTGTTTTTGAGATTAAGTAATTTATGGAACTGGTATTTGACTGCATGGTTTATTTTATATCTTTGATGTTTCTTGTCTACTGTATCTATATTGTTCAATTTCCTGAGAACTATACTATGGCAACTAGCAAAGTTCTACCTTCTCTCTTCCCCTACCACACAACTCCCAGTTGATGCTATATGAACCTTATTGGGTAGGGTTATCAGAAGGTTTAGAGTGATGTATCATCAATACGTCATTGATGCTCAGCTCTACTACTCTGTGATCAGAACATGATGAAACCCAGCAGGTTTTAGATTTTGCTAATTTGTAAGTATTGTTAAGGGATCTTGGATTCAATAGTTTTTTTTAAGTATTTATGGTGTTACCGTGAGATAATTAGAATCTGCCAGAAAGACAAACTAATCTCTATAAACTGATGCAAAAATGGTTTCATAATGTTATTTTTACATATGAAACAATACAAATGATTTCCAAAAATATTGTAAAGAACTATCATTTCAACAGAATAGAAAAAAAAAGAAAAATGAGGTCTTTTTGTGGATGCTTACTCAGCTAGCTGTCACTATTGATGAACTATACCTAGTTCCCATTTCTTGCTTTCCTTCACATTCATTTTAAAGCAGGCCTTGGAAGTAGGTGAACATCATCTTAAAAAGTGCACTGAATCTGTATCAGGTATCAATAAAAACAATATGCCAAAACTAGTGCTGTAAAAAGATACACCTTGCAATATCTCAAAAGTTTTCTTCCTCAGTTAAAGAATTTTCTATTTTTAAATCTGCTTTTACAAAAGGCAACTGGACTTCTTGTTTTCGCTTGAAGACGTTTCACTTCTCATCCAAGAAGCTACTTCAGTTCTTGGATAAGAAGTGAAACGTCTTCAAGTTAAAACAAGAAGTCCAGTTGCCTCTTGAAAAAGCATTTTTGGGATGTTTTGCTGAAGCAGTGTCCTGGGTTATTGAATTTTCCATTATCCCAAGTGTGTCTCTGCCTGTCACACTTCCCAGAGTGAAAAAATCTGAATAGGAGGAAGTTAATATAATTTTATTACAGTAATTAGTTTGATTTATATCTATATTGTCTCAG
>JANHFJ010008117.1:61829-77691 GCA_032468195.1 Cerberus rynchops
AATCTTTTCATGTAATGGTTTTTACATTTAATTTATATTAGTTCACACAAACACACCATTCTCCTATTCTGGCCCGGTCCCTCTGTCAAATTTTAGAAACCATTGTGGCCCACGAGTCAAAAAGTTTGCCCACCCCTGCACTAGACCATGCTGGTTCCCTTGTTGGGAAAAAAGTGCTTTTCCTAGAGATATCACTATTATTGTCCCACCTTTCCAAAAACCGTGAAATATTAACATTAACAGATTATTTATCTGATCTTGACTCACCTCTTGTACTTCTCCCACAAAAACTGGTTCTGAACTCGCAGTATTTTCAAGATTTTATATTTGGTCTCGGGCACAGTCTTATGAAAGAGATTATAAATGGTTCTGTAACTTTTGTCTTCTTTTGAAACAGGCACTTGGATAAAGTCCTGAGCCGGGTCCATGCTAATCCATGTTTCTGGATAGAAACTGGGAGAGGTAACAGCACTTGGGGATAAAACTTGCGATGGGGTAGATTCTGTCATTGCCACTGCCAGGCTGCCACTGAGTGTCCTGGAGAAATTGGGAGAGAAATGGAAGAAAAGAATCATCTCTAAGCTGTTTGGGGATGGATTCCTCCATAATCTTTAAAAAGTGGGAAGGGGTGCTAAAAGAAAAAAATAAACGCTGTTCTAACCTCTCACCCTGATGCTGAACTTTTTAGTCTTCTAATACTTTAGTGATCCTCTTCTGTTTCTGTTATCTGAACTTTGATAAGCATTATCTCTTCATTAAGGTTATGAAAGAAAATATTTAAGACTGTTGTGTCTTGAACTAAACCACAAGACATACCAGTTTGATGAAGAATCACTGATGACTTACTCTTTAGTATAGCTTTCAAGTTGGCTATGAATCCAATCAATAAATATAATCTCCATTCCCATGCTTGCTAAACCACGTCATGATGACTTTGTCAGATGTTTTGCTGAAGTCTAGATATATTATCTCCACAGCTTTCCCTCAACTAAGGAAGTTCTCTAATCTGAAAATAAGATTTGTTCCCAAGAAATCCATGCTTGGAATTCTTAACAATCTGTATAATGTTCAAGGAAGTGCTTACAGATCTCTTTCATGATCTATTCTAGAATTTTCCCATATAGTAGTGTGAGACTGATTACTGATTGATAATCCATATCTTGTATCCTTTCTTTTCTCATTTCACAAGGCAGGAATTTATTTTTCATTCTCAGGTTTGTGTTATTTTGAACTCTGTTGATCCTCTTTTTATAGATTTTTGGCCAGACTATATCATCAGATTACTTCTGTATCCTAGAATGCAAGTATCTCTGACCCAGAAGGTATATCACATGCACATAAAAAAACACACAGAGGTTTGGTTGTTCAAATTTTCTTTTTATAATAACATCGTTTTCTTCCACTGCAGTTGTTATAATTATCCCCAATTGAGTTTTTAGTTATTTTTAGGATTCCTACCCATCTTGAATTCCCTTTCCCTGTTCCTTTTGCTGTCATATAATCCTATTAATCCTTGTTCTCATCTGTGTACATTAGAACTTGCACCTTTAATTGCATTCTGCTTAGTGCCCCATCCTAAATGGAATTTTAGCATTCATTGGTCACTTTTGCTCAAATTCACATTCTCTAGTAGTTCTTCCCTATTGGTTAAGGTCAAACAAAGAATGGCTAATCTCTCTTGTCTCCTAGACAAGAAAAAGGTCAGGAATTTCCTGGAAGTAAAGGGCTTGGCAGAGTTTGTCTCCCAGCAAATGCTGCAGTAATTAAAAAAAAAAACATTACAACTAATTGATGCTTGTTGAAAGACCAGCAATTTGCTCTTTAAAAATAACCACATTTTCTCTTTGGTTGGATAATCAATGGTAGACACCAACAATGAAACTATTTTTATTCCACTTATTTTAAATCCGATGCTCTCAACAGCTATAAACAGTATATGTGCTAAACTATGGCAATTCCAAATTCCTATCAGCTAGCTCTTAGAAAGCAAATAATGCACCCAGAAAGAACTAGATCCAAATGAGGTCAATTCCAATTTGGTCTTTTCAAAGTCAGTGTGGTTCATGCTAAATGAATTTCAAAAGAATTTAAAGGGAACTTGAGTGCAAATTTGAGTGGATCCAACTAACGGTGCTAAAAACAAAGCCATCCAAAAGAATTAAGATTCAGTTCCAAAACAAGTATATAGTCAAGGCAATTTTGTCGGAATATGGATTGTTATGTTTCCAGAAAGAAATATTTGCACGTTGCTTACTTCAGAGATCATTGAATTGTTCAGCAGTCCAACCTGCCTTGTTCCCAACAAAACAGAATGAACAGCTGAGAGCTGGAAAGTGATTTGAAAATGGAAAGTAACTTCCTTACAGAAAAAGGGCTCCTCAAATAATGTTTTTTCTTATTCAAATTAACTTTTTACAAGTTTTTAAAATCATTTGTGGCTGCACACTTTTGCCAATTTAACAAAAGCAAATTGTGTAAAACTAGTGCAATTCCACCCTTCTTTAAAAAAAAGTTATGTTCAAGCTTGTTTTGTTGTCTTTAGCATACGTGAAAGCTGTGCACCCTGCACAATCCCATCGGATTAGTATCTAGTCAAAGGAGCAGAATCATTTCAATCAAGAGGATTAATAGAAATGCAATAGAAAAAGAGGAGAAAACAGGAGCGCGATTCAGCACAGTGTTTCCACAACAGAAACCAATGCAATTAGTATCTACAGATAAAAGGAAGGCATCTGAGCAAGCTGCCAGAAAGAGTTGTTGGCATCCACAGTCCAGATAGGACGAGTAACTCCATAGCTAAGCAATGTGGTCATAAGGTGTAACATCACACGATCATGCCAATTTATGACAGCAGTTCAGGCTGCCCCAGTGCTGTCATTAGGTGACTCCTGCATGGTTGCTCTGTCCTGCATTCAAGCAACCACCATCTGTGTCTTCCTGTTGGCTTTTCCATTAACTTTGCTTGTTTGAAGCTGGCAGTGCATATAGCAAAGGGCAGTTCATGGGATTGTGAGATGCTGTGGTGTCATAATTGTGAAGTTGCAATCACATGACTGTACGGATGCTGCAGTGGCCACAATTGCAAAGGACTGTTCGTTCAGTGCCACTGTAACTTTGAACCCTCACTGAGCGAGTAAACCTTGAACGAGGACTACCTGTGGTATCGGAAGAACATCTAACAAAGCCACTGTCTGTTTCTATTAGGTTGAGTATGTGATTGTATGTGCGTGATGGACGAATTGTTTATTTGTTTATTTATGCAGTCTTGGTTTTAGTTATTGGCAACAGCTTTTAGTGGTATGCAAGCACCAGGAGGGAAGAATATGATGTTTTGCAAAAACAAAAGAATTGGCAAACACTATGACTAAGACAAAAAAAAACAAAAAAACAACCATTAAAGCTACATAATCAACTTATATTGTATACCTGTGCCCCCAACTCCATGGTTATTACTGAGGAGTAATAAAGAGATATACTTACTGCAAAAACGGCATGAGAATCACACAGGAGCGGAACAGAGGTCTCTTTTTGATTTCTCTTCGAACACAGGCATTTTGCTGGAAGCCATCTTTAATGTTCAAGATATAACGATTGTGCCATGTAACAAATCGGACCTCTGCCAACCCTCGGTAGTTGGCTTCTTCTATCAATCGTACTACAGGCTGTTTTAAAATTTAAAAAAATAACAACAATTTACTTAAATCTATTTCACGTTCAGCTTCTTTTTGTAGAATTATTCCTCAGAGAAAGCAACACTTCCCTTCTTTCAAACACGGCCAAGCTTTCTTAATAATTTTAATAAAAATGTAATCATACATAGTGACCTGTTCATAAGTAGGATGGTCCCACTCAATTCAACAAGCCTTACATTAATGATAGACATCTAGATCTAAAACCATTGCAATCAAAGCGACCCCAACCCAGAACAACAAATTTAGTTTCTAAAGTTATTAAAACTAGGTAGATCACTTGTATTCCTCGAAACTGAATTATAACTCTTAAAGATCTCTCACAACAGACCATATTTTCTCTAGATGCTGGGAATTACATTTTCATAATAAATTAACTCCACATGTTATGTATCCTTTTAAATTTGAAACAATCCTGCTCAACGTTTGATTGAAAGTTTCACTTTCTTCATACAAGGAAGTAGATGAATAAAAGGATATAATATGTATGTATGTAAAATCCTTTGAGTATGTCTCTTATTTCTGTATTAAGAAAATGGCTGTTCTCTGGAGAGGGCGCCTTCAAGTATTCAGAGCTCTTAAGACCAACCAAAGGGGCTGAGTTTGCGCAATTCATTAACCACAAAAAGAATTCATGTTATAAGACTAACTAAGCCTAGGCATGAAGTACAAACACAGGCATTAGGTCTTTAACTGACCTGATTAAACATGTTGTACAAACCCAGCTAAAGTTAGTAAGCTTCCCGACCGGTAACTAACACAACCAAACCCAGTATGTGACCCCAACAATGGAAAAATTACCTCAGAATATTCTCTCCAGCCAAAGTGATCCCTGCAGAAATATTTCCAGACTGTATAATAGTTGGAGTCAGTACTTGTGCAGACAGGTGTAGACAGTCTCCTCAACCGGTCAAACTCAGTTGTATCATAAAATGTCAGGGCATTCAGGTCCACTAAAAACTCCTGACCTCTAAATGAGAAGATGACAAAAGATTCAGTTCCTCCATTTGTTCAGAAACCGATTGAAAGATATATTAGCAGTACTACTTGTACAAGGGCTGCCATTTGGGACTGGAAGCCAAAGTAAACTAGTTATTAAAAGCATAGAAATAACTAACTATAGGCTTCTCATTATTCTCCAATCCCGTAATCAACTCTCATCTCCCCATCCCCTGGAGCTTTAATTTAGCTTAAGTTTTTTTTCCCTTCAAACAGATCTGCAAGAAGGATATGATTAATTAGAATGTTCTAACAGTTTGTATGTAGACATAGAAATTTTCCACAAAAATCTTCAGTCTTTTCATGCTTCATTCTCCCAAGTAATTTTTATTTTAATAGTACACTTTTTCTAGTCTTTCATATCTATCTTTCTCAATTTGATCTGGAAACTGAACAGAATATGGGCAGAAACAAGAAAAAAACAAAACGGGGTGATATTATAGGATTATCAGACCTGCCTTGATAACTTCTAGATGATGGATAATCTGAATAAAGAGGTAGAGGTTTTTTTTAAATCTCTCTGCTGCCCTTAAATCTGCCTTTTTGCAGCCCACTCTGATAATTTCAGCTATTGAGAACAAGGAATAGAAACTATGCTCCAATAAATGATAAACCAGCATACAAAACAAAGACCAGCTAGAATTTAATCTGCCTCCTTTGATTACTTTGACAGGCACTGAAAGATGACCCCTTCTTCATCACCACTGTGATAAATCCCAGACGGAACAACATATTATACTTTATGGAGTGATGTTTTTTTCTTTATACTCGTATAATGCAAGGCACACTTGCTTTGTATGAATTTATCTAACAACTATTTTTGGATTTAAAATGTTGTAATATTGTTGAACTACTTTTGATAAAAGATTTTTATGTCCTGTTATGTTTTACATTACATATTTTACTACGTTTAAATTATTTACTAAAATGTTTTACACTGCCTGCAGGTACATGACACAACAGGTGGAGATATTTTTAAATTACACAAACAAATGAATAAACCCATCCTTTCTCTAGAGTACATTCCATAAGCTGGGGATCTTCAGAAATGGGGATAGAACTATCCAAGACTAAATACAACTCTTATGTACTTTCCAGTCTTGACTCTGTTAGTCTCTCCTTGTTCTGCATTGCTATGGAAAGTCTTGTGATAGGTATAATTTGCTTCTTTGGTTATTAGATAGAACTCCAGCAAGTGGGAGATAAGATATTTTATGATACTATTATTTATTTGCAGTAAGTCGTCATATCCTTGTAAAGCAGAAACAGGGCAAAAGCCAACCACACTGCAACCATATTTTTTTGCACAGAGTATAGAGTTCATGGTTCAAATAACCCTTTTTGCTTCCTAACTATATGCCCTCCTCCAGGTTCAAGATAAGTTCTTTCATTATGAGTAGTTAGTTACAGATCCACAGGCCTTTCTTCTCTTCTTTATTAACAACCTAAGGGCTATTCCTACTTCCTAGTCAATTTAGATGGAGAAATACCTGAATATGACATATTTTATAAAATCATCGCAGTTTGAACTGAATGTTCATGAATTCAATCCAACAACTGCTTTTGTGAGCATGATACATATTGATTGCCTGCACATTCCAAGGGAGCTGCAGTTTATATTGTCCTTTTACTATTTATGCTCCCAAAGCCTTAGAGGCAAAGGAAGACTTTAAAAAAAGTCTTTTTATTCCTCATAATATTATAGGTAGCACAGCATTCTCTCTGGAAGCTCACCTACAGATCTTTTTAATGCGAGTAATCAGTCTTCGAGTTTTCAGAAAAAAATATGGAGCATTTTCTAGTACAGACGTTCCCAAACTATAGGATTAATTTTGGACACTGCTTCAATAGTTTGAAGTAAGATAACTTGGGGCTCTTTTGCCCACCCATGGTAGCAGCTCAAAAGCATGCTAATGCAAGTAGATAAATAGGTACCACTGGGAAGATAAAGTGGTACCACTGGGAAAATAGCATATGCTAGCCATATGACCACGGAAGTGTCTTCAGACAACACCAACGTCTTTGACCAAGAAACAGAGATAAGCACCACCCCTAGAGTTGGGCATGGTTGGACCTTTAACTAGGAGTTGCTGTGAAAACACCTGATTCAGATTTAATTCAGAACTTCATTTTGGACAACCTAAAGTTTTGTGCTTTCAATTGACCATAGGAAAGCATAAAAAAATCAAATGGCTCCATCTTTTTTTTCACTTTATAAAAAAAACCCCGTTGATTATGTTCAGGCTCAAATGACCCTTCTTAGAGTACTTACCAGCTTCCAGACTGATAGCATTTCAGAGACACACTTATCTGTTTGAATCTTCCAACCTCAGCATGAGAACCGTATTTGCTAAGAAACTATTTGTTCAAATCTTTAGACGATTTGATTTCCATCTCCTTTCTACAACAACCTCATAAAAGAGTGCATATCAAACTACAGCTATGGACTCTTAAGATAGCAATAGCACTTAAGACTTGCATACTGCTTTACAGGCCCTCTCTAAGCAGTTTAAAGAGTCAGCATATTGCCCCCAACAATCTGGGTCCTCATTTTACTGACCTTGGAAACATGGAAGGCTGAGCTGGCAAGAACTGAATCCCTGGCAATCAGCAGAATTAGCATTCTAATAAAAAAATATAGCATTCTAACCACTGTTCCACCATGGATGGGGGCAATTATACACTCACATGACTTTCAAAGCTATATCAATATCACAGTGTGGGCAAGGAGGTAAATCAGCAACACTTAAAACCGTTTTTGCTGGATTGATTCACTGATTTCATAAGCACTTTTTTTTTAAACTTTGCCTATAATGGAAAAAACACACAATTTGAATGGCACGTTCAGAAGCAGCGTGTGAACACAGTGAAAAGGAAGGATGAATTTTAAAAATAGAAAGTATAGGGAAGTAGAGTAAATAGTGGTGTAAACAAATTTAGCTTTTTTTAAAAAAAATTCTGATCATATCTGATTTACTCTAATTGTTACTTCTCATTCCTTTTCTGTGTTTTGCATATGGTTGCTTACTACAAACGGGATTAGGCTGGTGGCTATGCACATGTGCATCTGAAACTTCATGGTGATTTAGAAATTCAATATTCAAATTCTGTATTGCCACACAGCTCGTTTGCAATTTCCTGTGCCTTCCTGATGTACTAAATGGCAATTACCAGAGCATGGAGTCATGTACCAAATTTACTGCATGGATCCTTTGAAACACAGAGCCCAACCTTAGTTTTAAAAGTCCCTGGGAAAGAAAATAAGATCTAAAAATTGCTAAGGGTGTACAGTCTAATTATACTCCTATAATTAGACTATAAGAAGGTTTTCCTGTTACTCTTAATGAAATGGTGATAGGGCAAGAATTTTGGAAGAGTCTTTATAAGTGGACTGGGAAGTGAAGTGGCAAAGATTCTCCACCATCAACTCTAAGGAGAATAACAACATTTGTCACTACAGCCACATTCTGTTCTTAATGTTCTAAGAGACATACAGCATTTCTAATTCAGTCTCTAGTAAAAGAAGGGTTGAATTCAGCTTGCTTTGCAGAAGGCATGCAAAATTGTGCTAAAGTTCATCAGCTCTCTTTAATCTACAAATTATAAGCACACACAAACACTATGTTGATCCTTCCATCCTGATAGCTGAATGAAAAAGATCTGCAAGTTCTAGTAATAAAAACCAAGGAATACATTAAAAATGGGAATAAAGGTAAAGACCAAACTAATGACAGTAAGTAGAACAACTAGCCTCAGAACTGACAAGATAATTGGAGTGGAGTGGAGCTTCTATTGTTGATCACCCATTAATAGTAAAGAAATAAACAGTCAAAAATACACCACAGACTAGCACTTGGTAGAGCAGTCACTAATGCCTTGGGAAATATACCGTTTTCAAATGCTGTGATGTGTCTCCACCTACAAAGATCAGAACTGCGTAAGCAGCAATATTTCTTCTGATGTTCTATGGAAGCGAAGGTTAGTCTTTGAAGAAGCAGGATATGAAGAATTGATTATTCCAAGATCTAGCTCTCTGGAGAAGGCTCTAAAGATGGAAAGGTGGGAAGAAAGAGAAGAAGCCAAGCAAAGTGGACAAGCTCAGTTACAGTGAGGATGACTGTATCATCCGAAGAGCTGAAAGACCAAGGTATGATAGACTGTCATAAAGAAAATCTATGCAGTTGCTAGGAGTCGAAAATGACTTAATGGCACATAATCAAATAAGACTGAGATGCTTTTAAAACACTCTCCAACCAAACTTTTGAAGAGGGCATCTGCTTTTAGCAAATGTGCTGCTTAAAAAAGGCCAGTCCACTTCTGGGAGGCCTCGGGGGAAGACATTGCCCTCTTTGTTCTTGCTCAGAACACATCTGTGCCTCGTGGAATCTCAAAAGTTCAATTAACATGTGTAGGACTATTATTAGTAAAAAAAAGATTTCAGTGTAACCTACCCACCCAATAAACCACATATATCTTCCAACCACAAATGAGAAGTAATACTTTGAACTCACAGATTGCAAGAAAGGGCTCCAAAATCTGCCTAACTGGACTTATCACCAGAAACTTCCTTAAGTAAGCTTATTTCTTGTCAGTAGCTTAAACATTTCCCCATGGTTTTATTCATTTGTATTTCACCAAAAAAGAACTCAAGCCATTTCTGCAAGGGGTAGAACTTGCTTAATTTCAACCAGACATTTAGTAAAAAAGGGAACAGCATGGTGGCCTACTGGTGATGCTTGCCTCCCACTAGGAAGGTTGAGGGTTCAACCTAGGTAGGATAAATGTTTCTCTCTTAGGGTGCAAAGAAACACATCTGCTGCAAATTCCACATAGGCGTGTCAGGAAATAAGGGTTGTAAAAAGGAAGGGTTTTTTATTTAATCAAAAAGGCTTAATCTTTAAAAAAAGAGATAATATTGGAACGTGCAAATAATTGGATGGGAAACCCCCAGGAAGCTCCGGAACTATAGGCTAAGCTTAGAAGTTAAAAAAAAACAACATCTCAGAACAAGGAAACTACTGCTATATTGAGGACAGGAATCCTTCTTAGATATCTCTTCAAGGTCACCCAAAAGTCAAGTTAAAAGTGGCATAGCAGAAGTTACTTCTAATAATTTTGCTGAAATTGTTATCAACTTCATATGAACATGCAAGGAACTGAGCAACACATAATTCTCCAAATGTTGAACTCAGTTCCGATTAATCTAGATCAGTGTTTCTCAACTGTAGCAACTTTAAGATGTTTGGACTTCAACTCCCAGAATTCCCCAGCCAGCTAGATGTAATACAGTCCAACTATATACCAAGTCTAACTTTTTGTAAGTTAGGAACAAGTAGTCTAGCTAAGAACTAGACACAACATTAAATAGCTTCACAAGAGTTAACACAACAAACTATGTTCTTCCTCACACCTTGCTGCATAGTGATTTGTCCTTTTATATACGAATTAATTCAACAATCAAGCATACATTGATTGTTGAATTGTAATTTCCACGAGTCAGGTTACAGTATCTGTATCCCGGCAGGAATCTAGCACCTTAACAAGCCACTCATTTGAGGCTTGGATCAAGCTCAAATTGGTTTATATTACAAAAATTCTACACTGGTGTAAGAAGTGGTGACTTTCAGCCATTTAAAGCCTATCCAACCTCCCAAGAGTTGCCATTTGACAGGAGCCGTTGGTGGCGCAGTGGTTAGAATGCAGTATTGGAGGCTAATTCTGCTGACTGCCAGGGGTTCGATCCTCACCAGCTAAAGGTTGACTCAACCTTCCATCCTTCCATGGTTGATAAAATTCAGACTGTTGGGGGCAATCTGCTGACTCTGTAAACACTGTAAGACTCTGTAAGCTTAGAGAGGGCTGTAAAACACTGTGAAGCAGTATATAAGTAAGTACCACTGCTATTATTCCCAGTAAAAAGCATCCTTTTACATCACGTTGACACTGCACAAAAGGGCACAAAAATGAGTGCGTGGAAGAGAGCCAGGCGCAGGTTGATTTTCACCCACAAGTTACACAATGGAAACTTCTACAGACATGGTTTTCCTAATCTGCACACAGGGTGTGGAAACAGCATTCATATTCAATTAATGCCTTGCTGAGAAAGACAAGGCAGACGATAAGAGTCAGTTCACCGTGCCATGAACGGCTTCTTCCATGTACCACATTAACTTCAGCCTCCTGGCTAAAAGGCTCCTGACAGGAGACAGGAGGATACTGTGCCCCATCATTTAAGGCTTTGCTTCAGTGACTATGCCCTGATTCATCAGCACTGGTCAAGTGGTGTGTGCCCTGCAGTTATAAGGGAGGAAGGAGGAAAACCACATGCAGAAGGAGGTTTTGCTTAATCACTCTTGGAAACTGGCTGACAAAGCTCTTTGTTCCCCATTTGCCAAACCCTTTGTGGCTTAGCAACAGTAGCTAGGCATACACGCAACACAACCAAAGTTAATATATCATGCAATTCCTAGTTTTGAAGTTTTAAAGTAATTCGGCGAAGCAGAGTGCATGTAAGTCAATGCCTCTTTTCAGGCTACTGGGAAAACATAAAGCAGGAACACAGGAGAGGTTTGCGTGCCAACATCTCTACCAAGATTACGCAGAATGCGAGAATCTTTATTCCCCCTCCACGAAGACCGGGGTCTCAAAGAAAGCAACTTCGGCAATAAGAAAGGACAAATTGCAAGTTTGTTTGTGACTCTTATTTATGCATTTAAACCATTTATGTAGCAGCCCATCTTGTAACCACTAATTCTGGGCAACTCCCAATCGAAAAGTTAAAACAGCATAAAAGCCATCTTAAAATTATAAAAATGAAACGTACTGTATTTAAAACAAAAAACTGGTGCTAAATCAAACCTCTGATGTGCAGCCACCTCAACTTATTCCAGTGTTTGGGAGAAAAGCCAAATTCATAACTTTACCAAAAGCCTGCTAGTCTTCAGGGGCAGAGTGTTCCACAGGGTAGGAATTCTCATGGAGAAGTCACGCCTGCCATCAGATGGCAATATTTAGGCAAAGAAACTAGAAGCATGCCCATCTTATCTGGCCTGGTAGGATAAGGAGATGTCCTTAGGGAAAGAGGAGTCCCCAAAAAAGTCCCCAAAGATAATCTGGCTCCAATTCCTTCACTACATTGTAACTTTAAATCACAGAGAGAGACAAAGCACTACTTAAAATATTATCAGGAAAAATGCAGCATACTAACAAAAGAAGCTTTTCTGAAGAAACCCAAAACAGAAAGGCCAGTTTTCAAAGTCCTAACAACTCAAATTACAAATAAAGCCAAATTTGGGAATAATAGAGATTCAAGATTATCAGTATTTACCCATCTAAATAATTAAGTAAATATGTTTTAGGGCATGGATACAGGCCACAATTTTGAAGAGGTATCAGGTCTTTTTGAGTAAATGTCAAGTCACATTTTCCAAAATGGTGGCCCAGAACAAGCATTAAATTGAATTGTATTAAGCTTCTGCTTTCTTAAAAGTTAATCAAATAAAATGTATATGTTCATTCTTATGTATTAGCATGTTTTCCTCTTTATGTCATATTAAATAATACAATTTGGAAATATTTAAAAGTATCTATCAAAAAGCACTGTTGCAAGGAAAGACCGTCCTAAGCGTCTAAAGTAAAGAACAGATTTCCTAAGATTTTTATAACTGAAAATTAGGACTTTTATTTAAGTGATAAACAGTGCTGTTACAAATATCGTCTAAAAATAAACTTTCATCAAGTAATTCCTACTTATGAGTTCCTAAAAGAACTGATGTTTAATGTTTGATTTCTAATTACCATCAGCCTGGGTATTTCTTTCAAAAAAGATTTAGTAACAGAATTAGTAATTTGTCCATTTTTATTAACTGAATACACAGATCTAAATTGTTAATTTTTGCAAGTAAGAAACAAGAATCCTGTTTAAGCAGCATAACAGTTGCTCTAAGAAGCACATCTTCCAGGGCAAAAGAAACACAAGCAGAGAATGAGAAGACCAATTTCTCATTGTCAATTTACAATTAAATAACTAAAAAGGCAAATTGAAACTTGAGACGTGGATGTCTATCATTCTGTACTCTCCTGCCATCCCAAAAGTACTCCCATTACAGGACCATGGCAGTTCTAGAAACATTAATAGTTCGCAGAATCTGCATTTCTAGGTGCACAAATAAGGAAATGATAAGACTGGCGGAGACATCACAGGTGGCAGATTGACAAAAAGCCTCAGCTTCCAAGAAGACTTATGACCGCTTTTCACACTTATGACCATTGAAAATTACATTTCCTATTTTATCTTCTGAACAATAATCCTGTGAGGAAAGTTGGGCTGATATGAAGTAACTAGTCCTGAACCATCTATGAGCATCATGCTCTTCTTCATTACTATCCAATTGTAATTACTACAGGACGGTTGTTACTTAGGGCAATGGAAATTGACACCATTCTCTGCACGGATTTTATACAAATTCTCAATATTCATTTCTACCATATAAAGGCCAAGCATGTTTGATTGTGATATACAAAACAGTTTGATTCAAGCCAATTGCCTAACCCATTTTTGATGTAAACTTACCTGTTTCCAGAATTTTTACTTTATTTATTTATTAGAATTTGTCAAACAATAACGGAAACATGAATACAAGAATAAAAAAAATTACAATGATAAGGACAATAGGCACATTAGTGCACTTGTGCACATCCCCTCTACTGACCACATAGGTATGATGTAAGGTCCACGTAAGTCAATTTGCAACTGAAACTATGTGAATTTGTAGCTGAAACAACCGAATCAGGTAGAGTATTCCAGACTTTTGGGAAGTATTCTAAAACTTGAAAAACAAGCTGCTTTGAGTACGAAGTACTATTTCAAGCTTGGAACACTTTTAAACTTGCACAAATATTTGGAGGATGTTTTTCCCTCTTCATGCCTAAGAAAACTAAAACACAGGTGGTAATCAGAAGTTTCTTGGAACAATTCACTTGAATAGGCTAAACTGAATTGCTGCATTTACCTATGTCTCCTTTTCCTGTTAGACCATGTCATGCATTTATTACCACTATACAAGGAACAGACTGACCTAGATCAAACCAGGTGACAGCTGCTTCCCCAATCTTATCATCATAGTAACAGAAGTAAATAGGAGAGTGTTGACAATTACCTACTCTGCTCCCACTACTTCCAACATATGTCTTTCAGTTTTCTGAAATCTATAAGGAGAGAGTCTAATCACTTTGTTTCCTGTATGAACACAGTATATGAGCTTGCAAGAACTCAAAACACAGATATGCACAATCATTCAAAGCTGCTCGCATTTAGATCTCTCATTCTTTTAGTCTTGACACAGCCAAAGCACCCAGCCGATGCAATTCTCAGAACCAACCCAGAAATCAAATTCATCTGTATTGAGTCATAGCAAGTCATCTTTGTCACTGAAACAACGTACAGGTAGTTCTCAGCTTATGACCACCAGTCCATTACGATTGTAAGTCATGATGGTTGCAAACTGAGTCATCATGTGACGGCCCAATTTTACAAACTTGTTTTTCCTGTGGCAGTCATTAATCAAATCACTATGGTCATTTAAGTGAATCTCTGGTCATTAAGCAAACATAGCTGTCATTAAGAGAGCCCAATGTTCACTAAGGAGTGTTTTTGCCGGAAACCAGAAGTAAACAGCTTTGGGAAAAATTGGTGTAAACTGCCATCACATGACCATAGGATGCTGCCAATAACTATAAATAAGGATTAGTTGTCAAGTGGTCACATCAGAACTGGGGGATGTCATCAGAACTGGGTCATAAGTACCTTTTGGTCTCTAAATTAACAATCTAAACTAACTGTCGTAAATTGAGGATTACCTCTACAAATTACCATGGGTAATTTTCCAGGTTAGGTAAAGTCTGACATCCAGGAAAATATGGGTTTTAAGTCAAAGAACATTGACTTAAAAAGCTATAGCACTTTTAAATAAAATTGGACATCTTTCCACATCAAAATGTATTCTGCAATCCATGTTGAAAGCAAACAAAAATGCCAACAGTTTCAGATATGGCAATCTGATTCTGATCATATTATACAGCAGATGCAAATAAAAATAAGTTCCATTATGTACTAGAATTTATTTTTAAATAAGTTATCAGGACACCTGCAGCTAAAATAGCAAACACTTTGACTCAACAGGAGCAGCTTTATGTGCCTTTATATGGTGCCAGAAATATAACCACTACATTCTGTTTTGAAAAACAGATTAGCAGAAAACCTTTGAACTTCCTGTTCCCAATGCAAGAGGGAAATTATTTACATGGCACTGGGCCTACATACGAAAAAGAATCAGATGCAAGAATGTGAAGATGATAAAATAAACTGAACCAGGCTAGGCAGCAGATGGACTTGTGAATCCTCCTTAATATGGTTTTTTTAAACTTAAACACCCACACATGGTTTTTAAAATTCACACACACATACACACACACAAATAGATGTGTCAAGTCTATTTGCTGACCCTTTTGTATGTAATGGAGCATTCAAAATTCTATCCAGAGTAGACAGTCCATTCTTTTAACACATTCTCACAACACAGCAAATTTCCCATTCTTCTCTGTAGGCATGGCTCCAGATGAAGACGAGAAGATCAATAGACCATCAATCAAAACATGTTCCTCACTGGGAACCAACCCAGTTTTTTTCATTCAGTCTGAGCTCATAAAAAAAATAAAGATATTTGTAATAATGTTGAAGAAAATTAACTAGAATTAACCATTTTAATGACTCCAAACTTTAAAAAAAAACACAAATGTAAAGTTTATTCAAAATATCCGTCCTTCTAAATTCAGAAGGATTAACTTCCATGTTAAGTATGCATGTTATCAACTGCCAGAAGACCCCATATGACATAGTCAACAGAGATGTAAAAAGTGAAAACGTAATATGTTATGTGACTGGCAGTCCAAGGACAACCACTTGAAGCCTATAAAAGCAGGACGGTCTATAAAATCCCTCTAAACATTATAAGTAAAAAACAATCGAAAACAGATTTCAATATTTATTTTATTTTATTTATTTATCAGGACTTTTATACCTCCCCCTCTCCCGTAGGTCTCGGGGCGGTGTACAGCCAACTAAAACATGCATATATAACAAATTTAAAACCCAGTTAAAAATTAATTAAATTAGT
>JANHFJ010008117.1:110197-121141 GCA_032468195.1 Cerberus rynchops
AAGCATTTCACTGCATATCGTACCCATGTATGATTGTGTATGTGACCAATAAAATTTGGAATTGGAATTGAATTGGAGTTACTTGTCCACTCATCAAATATCTTCCATAAAATTGAAATAAAATGGTATCAATGAAGATACTACATATTTATGTTTTCGTAGATTTTCACGGGTGTAGGTATGCAGGTCTAGGTCTATTCGGGTCTTTTCCCATGTATTCACAGCTTTGGGAGGGGAAGAGTGCCTCTGCAGTTTTCTTGGTAAGATTTTTCAGAAACAGTTTACTATTTCCTCCTTGAGCAAGAATGACTTGGTCAGTTTCTCCATAGGATCAATATAAAAGGTTTAGCTACTGGTATAGCTAATATTTAGCTACTACAAAAATGATGCACCATTTGTAGGTGGAATATGACTGCACATATAAAAGGAATCTTTGAATGGAACTAATCAAAAAGGAAGCAGCCTTCATGTTAGATTTTTAAATCTAGGTCTACAGGTAGTCCTTGATTTATGACTGTAGTTGAACCCAATTTTTCTGCTGTTAAGCAAGGCAATTGTTAATTGAGTCATGCCAATTTTAAGAACTTTTTGCCATAATTGTACCCAAAGCTTGATCATGTGACTGTGAGGATGTTTCAAGAGTCATAATGTGACAATTGATCGTAAGTCACTTTTTGCAGGTGCCATTATAACTTTGAATGATCATTAGACAAATGATTGTCAGTCAACGACTACCTATATTTTGATCACTGCCTAGTGATTCTCTTAGAGACAGATGAGTGGTTTACAAGTGGGGGTAGGGGAAATATTTTCTAATGGTCACGTTGAAATGGCAAGTTACATATCTGAGGAAAGTAAAATTTCTTAATTAACCCTTTTCTTGCAGAGCCTTAAGTACATTTTTGTTCATATACAAAAACTAAATATATTAACTACCGGTATGTTTTATTTTACATAAAAAAAACTGAAAGCATTTTATTGATAAAAATTATGGAGCATTACCTGCATATTAGGCACATCTAGCACAATGTACAGTGCATTACAACACATGTACTATAAATGATAGCTGTTAGAAGGAATGTAAACATAAAAAGAAGCAAACGAAAGATTCATTGAAAGTAAGTGATCTACATATCTTGTTTCTTTGTCTATTCATAAAGGTTCATAAGTTTAAACGTGGAATAAAACAAAGATAACATACTTCTTGAGAGTTGAAGTGTTTGTGTGTGTTTGTGTATATATGTATAAATCTATCCAGAGTAATGATTATTACTGTTGTTTCCAGTACCTCAACCTCTTTGTTCCTGCCATCGTTCCAAAGGTGTCTCGTTATGCAGCACAAATAAAATTATTTGAGAGTTCAGGAACATTTTTATCTTGAATCACCAGAATGAGAATTCTAGACCTTCTAACTTCTCTACTAGCTGAAACTTTGCAGACTCCATTCCTAAATTTTTCCTTTCTACCGTACTTTAACTGTTCAGAAAACTCACCCTTTCTTTTTTATTTATGGAATCTCTTTACAGCTACATTTTATTGTCGGCGCCCATAATTGGGCTGTGAAGCACTCTTATGTATAGGTGAAACACTCTAGATCAGTGATGGCAAACCTTTTAAGGATTGAGTACCCAAATCACAAGGTGTGCGCACCAGAACCCCGAACACCAGCTGGCCAGTGCATGCCGGAAATCTGAACACCAGCTGGCTGGCAGGAGGTGGGGCATCACAACACAGGCAGCTCTGCAAGAGGCGAGATCTTTTTCTTTCATGAGCTTCTGTTTCCCTGCAAACAACAGTGAGAAACGCCACGAAGAAATGCGGTGCAGCTGAGCTGAGGCGACATAATGCGTGCCCACAGAGGGCTATTAGTGCCTTGAATTCACCACCACTGCTCTAGATGTTATGTGTAGGAATGTAGAGGGTAGAAATTCAACAGTGATTAGTTGGACTGATTTTATAACAGAAAAGACATTTTATTTATAAGAAGTACCTCATAGGAATAGAAGAAGCCTTAGCATCTAGCATTCTACCAAGAACATGTCAGAGTGTGCAGCAGCAATCACATTCAGAAGCACACACACTGATTCAGCAGGCTTCATTTAAATAGAAGAAACTTCTCTTTATATATAATATAACATGCAGTAAATATACAATATCAAAAGCTCTTTCAATGTGGTAGAAAGAAGAAGAAAACACAAGCAGAGGAGAGGAGTTTCAGGTTGAGTTCAGAGCTCAGAACAGACTAGTTTCAGTTGCCAATCTGCTCCCATTGGCTGATCTGTTGCTATGTCTCTCCCAGTCTATGAACTCTCATATACTGACAGGAGAGATGAAAAAGTGTTTTATTTTTAATTGAAGGACACTGTTAACACAATATACATGCCTACATATGAAATAAATACAGGTAGTCCTCAACTTACAACAGTTCATTTAGCGATCATCCAAAATTACAACAGCACTGAAAAAAGGGACTTAGAACCACTTTTCACGCTTACAACCATGCCAGCATCCACATGGTCTCATGATTTATGTTCAGACACTTGGCAACTGGATCGTATTTATGACGGCTGCAGTATCCTGGGGGTCATGTGATCATATTTTTGCAACCTTCTGACAAGCAAAATTAATGGGAACGTCAGGTTCATTTAACAGTCATGTTAGTAATTTAACTGCTGTGGTGATTCACTTAACAAATGTGGCAAGAAAAGTCGTAAAATGGGGCAAAACTCACTTAACAAATTTCTCAATTAGCAACATCAATTCTGGGCTCTGTTGTGGTCGTAAGTTGATAATAATTTTGTAATTTCTGCCTACATTTGAGCCTGAATGTTCAGGGGTTCCCTGAGCCATGAAAAATATTTTCAAGGAGTCCTCCAAGCTCAAAAGGTTGAGAAAAGTTGTTTTAAAGCAGGGATAGGGAACGCTGGCTCAGGAATTCTGGGAGTTGAAGCCCAAAGGCCATAAAGGGCCCATCGTTTCCCACCCATTTTAGAGAATGAGTAGAACTGAGGTGGGGAAAAGAGGAGGGCAGAAGAAAAAGTGCTAATTTTACAAGTGCCAAGGATCAAGGGCTTCTTAAGTCAAGCCCCAACAGTGTTATAAGGAGAGGAAGGCAAGTAGTAGATCATCCTTGGGATGATCTGTGTCTTAGGGGGAGCTATGTCTTTGGGGGAGGGCTGCAGAGCAGAGTTAGTAGGATCTTGCTTTTTCTCCTTTTCCTGCTTCAAGTAGGGCTGGCCTTGTCTGCTATGGGTCCAGTGGACAGTTAAGCTCACTGTAAATAGGGCCTGAGGGGTTTTGTCCTTCTCTGGGTCAAATGTGCCCATCAGAAGCTGCCTTAAAGCAGATGCCTTCTGGAAAGTTAGTTGCTGAATAAGATATTTCTCCGGAGCTCAGGGAATGTGCTTGCACAGTTAAATTAGGACTTTGTCCTCTGAAAGACAGGAACATTTGCAGTCCTTTTTGTTACACCCTGCCTTAAAAAACAATGAACTAGGAATCCTTTGGCCTAAACAAGATGGATGCCTGACAAGAGGACAAGTTTCTGTAATACAGGGTTAGAGCTCGACTTGCAACCATTCATTTAATGATCATTTGAAGTTAGAATGGCGCTGGCAAAAAAATGACTTAGGACCAGGCCTCCCACTTACAACCACTGTAGCGTCATGGCAGTCATGTGTAATGTGGATCAGTGCTACCGCAGTGTCCATTCACCTCCATGTTTTAAAGAATTCTTGGTAGTTGTTCTGTGAAGGAAATATCAAAGTGTAATTGGATAATTTAGACTGGAATATCTTATGTTGCAATTTTGACAATATACAAAATTTGATCTAGAAAATAATGTAATGGATACTTTTCTTCCTAGGGCCATATGGATGGGATGCAATAGTGGTAAGGATGGACACTGCTTTCCCCCAAAGCAAACAAAAGCAAGCAAACACAAAGCAGAGGTGTGTGTGTGCGTGTGCGTGTGTGTGCGCACGCGTTTTGTGTGTGTATTGGAACTTAAGATAGTCTGCGTCATAACTTGGTTTCTGCTATAATAATTCTGCTTTTATATCCATTTGAGCTGACCAAGTATCTCTGCTTTTACTGTACAGCCTTCAGTATAAATTCTGCCTGTTCCCAGATTCATTTCTTTTCCTCCAGCCCTGAAAATGAATTAATTGGACCTTTTCTGTAGTTGTACTCCAATCTTCTCTAGAAATTCACTTTGTGCTAAATTTATTTGATAAATAATAAATTGGGTTCAGATCTGTTCTGCTGAGTAGACATCATTCTTTCATCTTTATGCTGAAGCCCGGTTTATTTTCCCAGATTCCTAGATCAATATTTCTTGGTTTTCTTTTTTTCTTCTTGCTATGTTGCTACTCCTGTGCCTTAAAGCATTCTTGTTTGGTTTGGTTTCAACTTTCTTGTTGAAGGCTTGAGGGCCCCTTCCACTGTTTTAGCTATAATAGCATCAAGCATGAACTTGAGGATGATGAACCTGTAATACTTTTAAAAGGTAAAGATAAAGGTTCCCCTCACACATACGTGCTAGTCGTTCCTGACTCTAGGGGCGCTGCTCATCTCCGTTTCTAAGCCAAAGAGCCAGCGCTGTCTGATGACAATTCCGTGGTCATGTGGCCGGCATGACTAAAGGCCAAAGGCGCACGGAGCGCTGTTACCTTCCCACCAAGGTGGTCCCTATTTTTCTACTTGGATTTTTTACATGCTTTTGAACTGCTAGGTTGGCAGAAACTGGGGCAAGTAATGGGAGCTCACTCCGTTACACAGCATTAGGGATATTCAAACCACCGAACTACCAGTTTTTCTGATCGATAAGCTCAATGTTTTAGCCACTGAGCTACTGCCATCTCCTTAGATGTTGTTAAATAACAACTACGTAGTATTTCCCCTACTGTTTATGCATTGAACTGCAAAACTCCAGGCCATCATTAGATGGCAGTAAGAAATTAGCATCTCTTTGTTGCCATCTAGTGGTCACATGAATTTCTGAAGCCTGCATAGTGGCAGCAAATTACCGTACCTCTCACCTATGCTAGCTGGAAGTACTGTGAGTTCTGTTATGTACTTCTGGATGCGTGTACATTTTCTATCCTTGAAAAATGTTGGACACAAAGCTCATCCATTCCTGTAAATTGCAGAGGATGCAGAGGAAGCACAATAAGCAAAGGTAGGAGGGAACTAAAATGCTTTACAGTAGTTACTGTCTTCTGTCCCCCACTCCATTTTTAAAAAGAAAACAAGTTTTTTTATCTTGGGCAGTGTGAATTTTTGACTTGTCAATTCTTCTCTGAGGTATTTTACCTTCCAAACTCCAAGGACTGTTCTCAACATACTCAGGCAACCTTTTGTCCCTTCACACCTCTCTGAATACACATCTCTAAACCTAAACCAGCTGTTCAGCCTGAGCAGAAAACAAGCCTTATGTAGAAACATTACTTTTGAGGAGAGCAGTAAATTGCCCCGAATCGTTTTACTGCCACAGAATTCCCAGTGGCTAAGTGTGGCTGTGTAGAATCAGAATGTGAGTGTTCGTGTTTTTCCTTCGGCAGCCTTGTAATTTAAGATGATCTGTCATGACACAAGTCAAAGGATTACAAAGCAATTTCTGAGGCTATGCCACACATAAAGATAGCAGCTGTGGCCACCATGAAGGCATGCTCTCAGTGCATGTCTTTGTGCCCTCAGCAAGAGAGCAGCAGCTTTAATACATTCTTTTCCAAGAGCAAACTGCAGTCAAGCATATGGGTTTGTTTACAACTTGGGCATCCAAGAAAAAAGAAGTCTGCCTATACTTTTTTCCATTCCGGATTGCAAGCTTTGCAAAACCATCCAACACTGGCCGAGCATGATAGATTTAGTCCCCCCACATCTGGAAAGCACCAAACTGAAGTAAGCTGACACATGGGGTTGCTTGCACAAGATGATTTTTTCTCCTTCAGGCTTTTGTACTCATTAAGAAGAATAAATTCACACATTGCTTAATGATAGTCAAACAAAACAAACTTTTGATATCTGAAGTCCATTGCTTATATGCATTTACTGATTTTAGAAGTACTGCTAAATATAATATGAATATTAGTTAGTGATCTCAGGCTGGACCTCTCCCACACATAACTCATATTATAACCATGAGAAACTCATACAGTATGTTTGGTTTTCAAGTTAATGTGTCCGACATGTTTGAAGTCATCTTCAGAATTCTTGCTTATAATTTTGTTGTTTGTTCCAACACAAAAAGATGACAACCCCCACCCTCCAGCAGATAATATTGCCAAGTGTCAGTATTCTGGCCATCTACCTAAAAGTAATATGCTTCCCATAAATATTCTTACAGAATTCTCTTTAGCAACACTGACTGAAATAAAAGGATGAGGTTACAAGAATCCAATAGAACTTCTTCTATTTAGAACTAATATATTCCCTTAACCACATAAAGCTAAAGACCCTCTGACTATTTGTCTATTAGTGGGTATGTTCACTGACAAGAGAAAAGCTTGCAGTTGCTTATTTACATAATAGTCACCCGAATCTTTATTGGGCTGGGAATTGGGCTGTAGCTTGTTCTCCTAATGCTGTAATAGGGGGAGGCTTAGAGGTCAGAGGTCACTGGCCACTGCAGAATCTTTTGGGATTGCATGTTGAGGGGAGGCTGTGGGGTGGGAATCTATATACTGTAGATCTACAGTATCTTTTTATACATTGTGGCTGTTAGCAGGACATAGTAAATCCAGTGAGCTAAAACAAGGGGTTTCCAAATGTGGCACTTTTAAGACTTGTGGACTTCAACTCCCAGAATTCCCCAGCCAGCAAGTCTATCAGTCAGGCAGTAATCATTTTCACAGCCAAGCTAGCCACAAAGAAACCTGGAAGTTAGGTTCCTTCTTGCAAGATTTCCAAATTTGTTCTTTTCTATACAGTATCTCTCAGGTCTTTTCTGGTTTGTTGTTTGGCATTTTGATGTCAGATAAAATGCTTCCCATTTTTACCAAAAAATACCTGCAGAAAAGATTCCTTAGGCTGGGGAAAGGGGAAAAAGATCCTGAGTAACTCCACCTAAATTATGCCAGATATCAATTGATCTGGAGAATTGCTTTGACAGGCTTTCAAGATTCTTTCATTAGCCTACCAGCAATAAACTTTTCCCCCCAAAAGATCCAAGTGGTTTTTGTTTCTAAGTGTGTGTCCTTTCCAGGGCTTGACAATATTTTCAAGTATGGCCAAGTTAATTGGAAGACTTCTTCCTTCGGTAAATGACCATACGGTTTAAATACTGTTAAGTATAGAGTTATATGTAAAATAATATATTCCTAGGAAGAGCGATCACTCAGAACATTAAACTCTTTGGATAGTCAGAATACAATCATTAAGTACCTGCAGCTCTTTGTTTTATTTTATTGATAAGATTCCTACTGCTTGAAGGCAGCCTCTTGGTTTATTTTTCTTCTTTTACACCTAACACTTCCTGCTTAGAAGGAAATATGTTGTCTGGGTGGCTTTTGTTTTCTTTGTTTAAACAGCAGAGCTCAACAGAAATAATGAGAGCTTGCTGGTCAAAGAAGCTGGGGAAAGGGCTTGGCTCTTGATAAGCTCCACTGTGGTTAACAATCAAAACCCTGGAGGGTGTTGAAAGGGTCCCCTCGCTCTCTCCGTTTTCTGAAAAGTAGCTGAACAATGAGCTGAACATCTGTAGTACTCAACTAGGCTTCTCAGGGTAGGAAAAGAGGTCCAAGGTCAGAGGAGGAAGTTCAATCCAACCCCCACCCCATCTCTCATGCCCCTCAACTATTGTTCTAGAACTGTAGCCCAATGCTTATGATAGCTATCTGTGACATATACTGGAAAGTTTATATACTCTTATTAGCTAATTTCATAATCATTCAGGACATGTAATATAAACTGTAGCTTCTATTGCAACCAACGGGAGGGAACATATATTTAAAAAGGCAAAAAAAAAATAAATCTGGCAGAGTTTAATATAATGTAGTTTCCTGGCCTTTGGAATGTTTCCTTGCACTGTGGAAGGATTTATTGTCCCTAGTGGCAATTTGGTACATTCTTATCTGAGTAGTTATGTAAGAATGGCTCTATAACCAGAATGGGTTAACTCTGGTCATCCAAGTGTCATAGAACATATTGCAAAATAACCGGAATGAATGGGAAACTGTGACTGTAGAGCACAACAAACATTGCAGACTTTCTAATAAGAATAATTTCAATCTGAACCAGATAAGGGGTAGAAATAGCCTGCACCAAGAACAGCTTTTTAATAACAACAATAATAAAAAGCTAGAATAGAAATCCATGTTACACTATCATTTTCTATCTATTGTCCTGTTTTTAAATGTTTATGTTAATGGATTTCCTTTCTGTAATGTTGACTAGAGAAAAAACAGAAGCAAGCAATTTCCGCAAAGAAATGAACAGTATTAAAGTTCATGTGAGAGCAAATTTAGTGTCATGGTTAAGGCACCAGGCTAGAGACTGTGAGTTCTTGCCTGGACCCCCCAAGTCATGGTGGGGATGGAAGGCTTAAGAGGTGAAGAACAGGTCCTCTCTAAGTTGTTACTTAGGAATCGCATTGTCATTCCAATGACATTCAGGGCTTTTTCCAGTTGCATTAGTTCCTTTTCTCAGCTGCCTGAAACTGAACTGTGTTTGCATTTTCATTTTATCAAACACAGCTAGCTGAACTTTGACATGAGTAAAAGAACAGATTCTAAATGACTCAGTCTGCTGCGTGAACAGTACCCAAAGCCAGGTCCTCCGGTAGATAAACTTACTGCTAAACCACTACTGTATGCAAAAGGCCATTGTGTTCCCGCCCTGGGAGTCAAACCTCACTCTGAAGTTATTTTGAGAGATTAGTGATTGGAACCAGAGGCCACTTGAAAGCTGGCTCCTTGTTTGGTTTCGTTTTAAGACAAGAGAATAGGTTTCTGGCTCTGGGCTGCAAAAGCTAGATGATGACTAGATGGCAGATAAAAATCTAATGTATCTCTTTGCTGTCATCTAGTGGTTGTCTGGAGTTTTGCAGCCTTGGAGAGATTGACAAAGGTGCCAAGGAGTTGCCTCCAGAATTGGCACCAACTATGGACACTGTGTCCTGAACAGCTGGGAAATCACTGATAACTGAAAACTCACCTTCTCTCTTCCTTTGATAGTCCAGAAATTTAATTTCACTTCCTGCCTGCAGGCAAAGGACAGGCAATTGGGTTGATAGGCAAACGTATGCTGACGGTTGGGGGAAAAAAACCGCAGATAGTCCTCGGCTTACAACCATAACTGAGCTCAACATTTCTGTTGCTAAGCAAGACAGTTGGTGAGTTTTGCCTCATTTTATGACCTTTCTTGCCAGTGTTGTTAAGTGGATCACTGCAGTTGTTAAGTTAGTAACATGGTTGTAAAGTGAATCGGGCTTCTCCACTGACTGTGCTCGTCAGGTCACAAAAAGTGATCACATGACCCTGGAATCCTGCAACCGTCATAACTGTGAATCAGTTGCTAAGCATCTGAATTTTGAATACAAGACCCTGGGGGATGCTGCAGTGGTCATAAGTGTGAATAACGGTCATAAGTCACTTTATTTTCAGTGCCCTTGTAAAGTCAAACAATCACTAAAGAAATGATTATAAATCTAGGACTACCTGTACCATATTTACATGGAAGGTTTTAGAATTTCAACTTGGAAACTTATCTATGCTTAGGCATATTTCCCTTGTCTGGAGGCTCAGCAATTACCGGTAGTTGCTAACTGGTTGATGACAATGTCCATGTGAAAAGATCTACACTTGATGCCAATTGCCAATTTGAGATGTTATTTTGAAGCCCTAAAAGCGCCTGTCTTTCTAAAAAACTGTTGCCACTATAAATAAATGTACAGGTAGTGAAGAAGAAATGGCCTTTCTCCTCTTCTTTTTCACTTCCTTTTTCTTTGGCTTCCTTTTTCAACACTGGCAGCTAATGTGATAATACTGAGCCGGTTCTGACATGAGCCCACCAGGGGGAAAGGAATGTTAATGATATCCAAGAAACTGTTGGTGATATCAGAATATAATACTACCGGCATTGAAGAAATGGTACCCTAACACAGAACCATCACACTTATAAATGGCGTAATTGTCAGAATTTATATTTAATTTAAAAATAATTTAATACCCTGGTCTGATGACATTTGGGGATGGAGGATGATGTATCTCTTCCCTTCTCATATTGACTTTTCTCAGCTCTCACATCACCATTTTTCCAGGCCCCGCTGGCTCCGTGTTCCCAGTCCATTCCAAATACTGTAGTCTTACAGGTAGTTTTTGACTTACGACCATACAGAGCCCACAATTTCGGTTGTATATTGCGACAGTTGTAAAATGGATCATCACATGATTGATTTTATGAGCTTTTGGTTTTTTTTTTGCAGGAGTCTTTTAAGTGAATGCTGCAATGTTAAGGGAATAAGCCATGGTTATTAAATGAACCCATTGCTTGCTACAGGTATTTTATTTTGCTGGAAACTGTCATAAATCAGAGTCACATGGCCACGGGACATTGCAAATGGAGGTAAATGCAGACCAGCTGCCAAGTACCCAAAACATCCAAGTTCCTGGAGGGCAGGGGTGGTGCTGAAGGATATTGGACCTCTGAATCTAGGTCATCCCTGTTTCAGGATCTGTTGTAATTGCAAATTGTCACTAATCATCCAGTCGCAAGTCGAGGACTGTCTCGTTTATTCAATTCTGGTAAACTTTGCTTCCCCTCACCCAGGTATTGACGGTAAAGCTTCATTCCCTTCCCAAAATATCAATTCCTGGCAAAGCATCAAAATCTGAAAAAGAATATCTTTTTGTGTTTCCTATTTGCGTCTTGTTTCTCAGCTACACAGCATCTTTTAAATGTAAATGACTATAATATTGTAGTGTTTCTTTTCATCACAAAGAATTC
>JANHFJ010008117.1:235845-246644 GCA_032468195.1 Cerberus rynchops
GAGGTGAAAAAGGGGGAGCCAGAATCAAGGGGTAACAGCAATGTGCTCTCGTGGCAGCTGTTGCATGCTCGGCACCGCAGGCCTCACCTGGTGCCAGGGGCCCTGGAAGGGGTGGCTCTTCCATCAGATATTCAAATATTTTGGCAAATCATTATAAAAATTATGAAATAAAGGCATTAATTAAACACTGGGGTTTGCAGTCTCTGGTCAACTGAAAGGAGTGATAGTTACTCACCATTTTAAAGCAGATGGCAATGAAAATGCCTACTAATCATCTTCAAGCAACTTTTGAGGAATTTGAAAATGCCAACAGGGTGATGATATGGAACTGAATTGACTTTGATGCACAGAGTAAGATTAGCATAAAATACAATATGAAGCATCTGTAAATAATTACATTTATTGGAAAATATTTGTGTCATACAATTAGTTGATATTATGTTGAATTGATTACTTTTTACAAGGACATGCCATTGACTGTATTATGTTAAGCTGATGGTATCATATATAGTGCTGTATTCTATCAAACTCAGAATGTATATTTTGTACTCTGATAAGTTTAATAAAATCATTTTTTTAAAAAAAGAAGATTGCGTGAACTTCAATTCACAAAATGATTCCTTGTTTTCTCTCTCTTGCTTCCCCCCTGTGTCACTACCACCCCAAAGAGCCCTACATAAAAAATTGTGGAGCTGGAATGGAATGGAAAAATTAGCCTCAGTTGTGCAAGCAGAAATTAGAAGTTGCATAGGATTTGATCCTGGCTAAATACAAAATTTCCTTAAAGGAGTTCCACATTATTTCCTCTGCAAGCAATTAAATATGCTTTATGTATTCTATTCCCCAAGAAGCCACTTTGACATGGACCAGATGATATGTGCTGGCAGGAGCTACAAAGTCCTAATCCTCAAGAACCGTGGAAACTGTGTTAATTTCACTGGCGCAAGAGGCAGAGGTTGGTGGAGCACTCTTATCATTGGTGACAGCCCTGCCACCCACAATTTCTTCTGTATTTCTGGCAGGCTTCAACAAAATAATATAACATTTGGGCACAAATATGCACCCTAGCAAACCAAAGCTGGAGGCCAGAATTGCAAATATCTCCACAGCTACCTTGAATTTCCCTCTTGTGCTTAAATAAGCAGGAACAAAAGATATCCAGACAATGAAGAAAACCAGCATTCCAAATGTAACAAACTTGGCTTCATTGAAGTTATTGGGAAGCTTCCGGGCCACAAAAGCCGTGAGAAAGCACTGGATCGCGAGAAACACATCAAACCCAAACATAATGCATAAGTACATTATTGAACCCTCATTGCATTCAAAAATAATTTTCAGGGTTGTGAACTGCGTGTTTTTAAACATACTGGGAGGGCTTAAATAAAGGTAAGCAGTACAGATGCCCACTTCAGCTAGAACAGAGACAACTACCACCACTTTTTGAAAAATTGGCCCAACTGACATCCGGGCTTTCTCAGCCACTTTTGAATTTCTGGCCAAATGAGTCAGAAAAAGCATCACTGTCTTTCCTAAAACACAAGACAGGCAAACAGAAAAAGCCAAGGCCAAGGACACTTGGCGAGATTGGCATGACCAATCTTCTGGCTTCCCCACGAACAGAACAGAAGTCAACAAGGTTGCGATGAGAGAAAACTGGATGAGGAAGCTGAGCTCACGGTCATTGGCTTTCACCAGAGGTGTTTTCCTGAACTTGACATAGACTCCGGTCACAGACAGAATGACACATGCGCCTAATACAGAGAGGGCAATCAATGTCATTCCTAAAGCTTCTCCATAAGCCAAGTATTCCACTTCCTTATGCGCACATTTGCTTCTCTGGATATTGGACCAATAATCTTCGGGACATGCTGTACATTCCCTTGCATCTGGAGAAGAAACCATAACAATGGTACTTGTAAAATGCTACAGGGTTACTTTTATGCCAAAGCTTTAAAAGGTGAACTCAATCCTGAATATATAAAATAGTTTTTCCCAAACATTCTCCAATCCAGTTGGACTACTGCCCTGATTACTCCCTAACCATGTAGTCTTCTTTGGTTGGCATTTGTCAGAACACATTTGGAGGGCACCAAATTAAAGAAAGACATTATAAAGAATAATTTAAAAATGCTTTGAATAATTGCATAGCCCGTTTCCATCATTATGGATACCTATGCATCAGTGATTAAATAGACATTTTACAGAACACAGAATTTCCAGATAGACCTGAAGGTTGGTATTACTGTTGTTCTAGAAATTAAACACAGTCCAGATTAGGGATAACCATCATGAGTAGCCAGAATACAATCTAATTTATATTCACAATAACTCTGGATTCCTAATTAAAGATGTTAATGATTAAAGACATTAAGAAGAGATTGAACAACCTTTTGTCTGAAGTGGTATTGGATCTCCTGCTTGAGCAGGGGGGTTGGACTAGAAGACCTCCAAGGTCCCTTGTGACTCTATTATTCTGTTCTGTTCTAATATCGTAGATTACAAAATTGAAAATATAAAGGGTCCAAGTTGGCCAAGACTGTGAAGACCCTTGTTCAAATCTCTAATTATCCAGTCCTTCATGAGAAGCCTTGTAACCAGTTTCCATTTCTTGGGTCAGCCTGGCCTAATTTACAAACATTTGGTGAATTTTCTTTTGGTTGAATCTGACCCAGCTCCCCAAACACAACAAACCCTCTGAAGTGAACTCAAACTCACGCCTTTATTAGGAGTGCCAGAAACCCTGGAAAATAGTTTCTCTTTCTACGCAAGCTAACCAGTCCATCCAGCCGGAAGATGAATAGTTGTCTGCCACATCTATTCATCTCTGCCCCCTGCAGCAGTGGCTCTTCTTTTCCCAGGATTGGCCCATAGCTTTCCACTACTCTCTTCTTCTCTGCCATCTCTGCCTTCTGCGCAGCTGTGCATCAGGTACTGGACCCAGCTGTTCCTCCTCTTCATTAACCACCTCTAGACCTGAGGACTGTTGACTCTCCATCTGAGGGCTGATGGAGGGCCCAGGCGTTCTCTCTCTCTCTCTCTCTCTCTCTCTCTCTCTCTCTCTCTTTTTCTCTCTCTCCCAGCTCCATTCTTTGCCTTGCTGCTGACCCTGACTCCCACACCTCCTCCTCCTCTTCTGATTCGGCTGCTGGAGGGGCTGGTGGCCGACAGGCCACAACAGCAGCTTTGACAAGCTCAAAAGAGGTTAAAACAGGATAGTCCATGGTCACAACATTTTTCCTTGAAATATTTTGCAAATATCTAACACAAACCACACATTCATGTGTTTTCTACTTCAAGCTACTATGAAACCATATTTCAGTTTTCAGCAATCACAATCAGATCCCCAAGAACATTTTTCCTGTTTCTGTGGTGGGGCTGCTGCCTATTAGTTCAAGTGATAAGTGTCCATACCTGTATGATTACTGAACTGTCCTTCTGCACACCGTATACAATCATAACAGCATGATGGTTTCCCTTGCAAGATCCCCTTTCGATACCCAGGTTGGCAATTATTATTGCATGCCGAGCGTGGTCGCTGAAAGCATAAAAGAGGCATTACATTTCTTATAGAATAAAGATGTGTTTGAACCTGAAATAAAACCCACTTTTTGGCTAGAGAATTATGGCTCCATCTATATCTCAAGTAGGACCGCAAGAGACTCATCCATGTTGTGATCTCAGAAGTGGTATGATGTGCAATGGAAATATGCAGCCAGCAAGGACTAAAACAACAGTATGTGCAGCATAGAACTAGATAGTAAATGCTGATAAAAATAAGTCTGTTTGTACAATGTGATGACAGAATATCTATGACAAAATAAGGCATTGTTGTTGTTAATAGTAACAGTGGGAGAGAAGAAATAAGGAATCTGATTAGAACTAAAGAATTAGCCTTAAATAACTATTTTGGTTATCACCTTTTCAATTTGCTTCCTTGTGTAATAGTAATGAATTTTCTATAACTGCATTATTTCTGCCATGATATTCACAAAACTCTGCCCTATGTATCTTTATTATCTCTGTGGACAATAGTAACACTTTTTCATGGGAACTGAACCTTTTCTTGAATCCAAAGCAAAGTGAGTGACCATCAATTTCAGTTACCAAATGCATTGGTCCAAGTAAGGTCTATCTATGTCTTTTTCCTTCAGAAATTAATATTTTTGTAGAACTTTTGCTTCTCAAGTACCTTTGTATTAAAGAGCAATTAGCTACCCAGTATAAAGTTTGCCCGTGTCGTTGTGACATGAGATAACACACATTTGGGATGTGTGTTGTCTATCAATGTGGCAAACATGTGATTTTGTCAGGCACATATATAAGTGCAAACTATCAACATTTCAATTTTAATAATAAAGTTTCCAAATTTGAATACCGCATAAAAACCACAAACTTGCAGCACCAGTACACAGAAAAATACCATAGATGTAGAAGTTTACACTAGATCATTAGACTACAAATAGGTCTGAAAAACTATTCACTTACTGATCGTTCTGGGTTGTTCCAAAATATTGAATCATTAAATATGTGAAATTCTTTATTGTTTTCATCTGTCTGGTTAAAAGTTCCAACTTTCACAAAGTTGATTGCTCCAGTTTCATTCATCTGCCAATTTAGAATGTCATACGGGGTATAGACATCCCCATTGACATCAATGTTTACATTCTCATCAAGAACTGTAAACTGCATCTTATTCTTCATATAGTACATTAACTGTGAATCAATAGGAAAAGTTTACAATACTTACAATAATACAATACAATACAATACAGTACAGTGTAGTACAGTACATTACATTAGAATACAATACAACACAACACAACACAATACAGATAGCTGGAATGCTGCTAGATTTCTTTTTTTTAATGATGGTCCACAAATGTCAACGGGCTATATATTTTGTGCATATTAGGTAGAGTAATTGGATCCAACCATTGCAAAAGTTAAAGTGCTCAATGTAAAATGTTAATATAGTATGTAAAAACCTGTATGGAGACTGGTTATTTGACATATAAAGAAACATGTGAACTTTTTTCCCATATAGATTGGAAGCTACTGTATATTTTCGGGGCTACCACTTTTTCTTTAGTTGAGTTCTGAAGGATGAGTTTTAACAATTGTTATTTATTTCTTGATTGGCTTGCGTATTCAGTTTCTACAGCCAATATGTGTGCAAAACTCTGGCAGTTTACAAGGATTAAAACAATACAGTATAAAACAATATATTATAAACAAAAGCTTAAAACAATGTAGACATAGCCATGCCAGGGGGAAAAATACATAATAACACATAACACATGATAAAGACTGAAGCAAATTAAGTAGTCAGTTCATATTATACCATGGCCCACTGCCTGAGGAAAGAGATTTTCATACTCTTTTTAAAAGGGCAGCATGGTCAAGAGTAGGTGAATCTCAAGAGGAACATTATTTCAGAAGACAGATGTCACAACAAAAACACCATGCCTCCTGGATTTGCAAAGATGATAATATTTAACAGATAGGACCCAAAGAATGCCAAACCTATTGAATCATATTGGATGGGTAGACACGCCTTGGAAGTAGATGATCACACAGATATCCAAACCCTTATACTAATACAGTTTGTGTAGTAACAATGATACATGGGGATACCAAACCGGACCATCACTACTTGCTACTGCATTTAATTTATGTATTTATTTACAAAAATTTAAAGAAAAGCTAATTCTCAATGATTCTGGGCACTTTACTACATTCTGGATTAACTATACTTTCCAAGTGGTCTTCAAAAGCAGACCCATGTAGAACATGTATGTGAGATTAAAAGGTATATTTTATATGACTACTCTAGAAGACTACCCTTGGAAAAAATGTTTTATTTGATTAAAATAACTAGTGGCTAGATTGCTCAATAGTACTTATACAGAGAGATATGGACCAGTTGAACAATTGTTTATAGTCACAATTTAGAATATTATTTCATTAAACAGCTTAAGGCCTTAATATCTGAAGACCTCCTTTTCCATTATGAACTATCCAGTTGTTATGATCTGCAGGAAAGCTTTCCACTGTGATTGAAAGGACTGAAATTTACATCATATTACAATTTCTAAGAAACTCTTATAAAATGATCTGCGGTTGGTATATGACACCAGAAAATTTTCATGTAATACTTCAAATTTATTTTGGAAGTGTGGAACACATGAAGGGTCATTTTATCATTCTTGGTGGATTTATAAACATGCTAGAAAATTATGGGTTCAAATACATACACTAATATAAATAATTTTAAAGACCGGTATTCAACTGAAACTAGTGTTTCTTGCTGGATTAAAGGCCAAACAACTAGAAAAGACTGATGGATAACTGTTTTTGTATATGGCTAAGATAGCAAAATATATTTTATGAGAAGACTCTGAAATACCTACAGTGAAAAATGGTTGGTGAAGTTGACAGAATTTGCATAGATGGCAAAACTGACTTGTTTAATTTTGAAAGGACAGTATCTACATTTGTCAGTGACTAAAATCCTTCATGTACTTTTTGCTGAAAACAGAAAAGTTTACTTGGGATTTTTGCATCTGATTATTAGAAAGAGTAGATTTTGGAAAGAGGGAAACTATGATGCAACCTTAGAGAGAGAGAATATGAAATATGAATGAATTTGTAACTGCTCTACTGTAAGGAAGATAGTTCTTTATACTGTATATAGATATATTGTCTTTTTTCTATTTTTATCCTTTCTCTTTCATTTCTTTATTTTATCTCACTTTTCTTTTCTTTTTCTTAATTTTCTTTATCCACTTAAATGTTTATTCTGTAAAACCAGTGGGAGCCATGGGCAAAAACATTAATATTGGCTTTGTGCAATTCTATTCTGGGGGAGGGATATATTATTCATGTTCAAAAGTGCCTACAAACCAGAAGACAGGAATATATAAGTACATTTTCACTGTTTCCCTAACCTGAAATAATTACTGGGAAATCCTGTGCCTTATATATGTGATTTTTATACTTATATCCAGTGGTGGGATTCAAACCATTTAACAACTGGTTCTCTGCCCTAATGTCCAGCTGAACCAGCAATTCTCTGAACTGCTCAACCCGTTCTAGCGAATAGGTGCGAACTGGTTGAACCTCACTTTTGCTTATATCTATACATTCAAATAATTTCTTCAGAATATTTAGTCATCACAATTCATAAAGGAGAATTTCTGGAACACCATATTGCTCCGGAATATAATCTGCATTATAATATAAATTATTTTGAAAACTTCCATTTTGGAACAAACAATATTCTTTTAGTTCTAGCATCATAAGACAGTTTTCTATTCTTCAGAGCAGCAGACAGAGCAGATAATGCACATAGTATATATGCACAAAGGCTCAAGTTCAATCATATACATCTACAGGCATAGTAGAAGGAAGCCCTTCCTGAAAAAAAAAAATCTGAGTATTATGCCAATCAGTTAAGGCAGAGGTATCAAATTCAAGGCCCAGGGGCCAGATCTGACCCACAGGATGCTTAGATCTGGCCCACAGGGCCACCTTGGAAACTGGCCCCATGGGCAAAGGACTGGCACTCAGTGCCTCTGCCAGTGAAAACGGAGCTCGGGAGGGCCACAGGTGGCCCTCCTGAGCTCCGTTTTTGCTAGCAGAGGATTGCAGGAGGCTGTCACAGCCGAAAATGAAGCTTGGGAGCCTGTTTTCTCTGGTAGAGCACTCGGGCCACCACAGGTACCCCCAACATGAGTGACGTCAAGCTGGCCATGCCCACCCTGGCCACGCCCACTCTCCCCCCTCCCCCAAGGTCAAACACAACCCTGATGAGTTTGACATTCCTGAGTTAAGGTATTTACTGCAGTGGAAGACCAAGGCCACATTCAGCAGAAAGCAACTGTGTTCCTATGAAAAACTCCTCTATCCATTCAGCATAAAGTCTCCTGTGTGTCTACATTTTAAGATGGCAAAAAAAGAGGTCAATCTTCATATGGTAGATTCATGTGGTAGTATTTACTAGTGTTTCATCTTTCCGAATAATATTTTAAAAGAAAGTTTTAGATATTGCATGAATTAATTAATACACCACGCCCAGAAATATCGGAAACTGAACATCAGCTGTGCAGAATATAGCTAACTAGAAGAAACAACATGAAGAAGATATCCCTCCCCCAGAATAGAATAGGAGCAAAATGCAGTAATATGGAAAAAGTCTGGCCCTAAATTCTTGTTTTGTTGCCAAGAAACTGAAATTACTTCTTGTTTCACCATGAAAATGTCCTGGGACAATTGATTGATAGCTTTGGATACCACCACTCCAATGAAACTATGTCCAAGGGACAGCTCTGTGTGATTTCAAGCAATTGTTCATAATGATCTTCTAAACAGAGTTTAAAGTAACTCTTTACAGCAATAACCTAAATCACTGTTTCTCAACCTTAGCAACTTTATGGAATTAAAGACCACACATCTTAAAATTCCCAATGTTGAGAAGCATTGATCTAAACAGATTATAAAGTGTGAGGGTGGAGGTTTGGTTCTCCAAGCTTATGGGTTGGTTTCCCAGTGTTTCATTACCAGGCTAGGTAACATCTTCAGTGGAATTTAGGGAATATCAGTGTTGTTCTGCTTATAAGGGCTTCATGTGGTTAGTAGGTCTTGTGATAGGAGGATCACATCAGGTGAGGGTCTTGTGATGGATCTTGTGATGGGGAAGTCACGTCAAGTGAGGATCATTGGGAGGTGAAGTGCTGGTTGGGGAGGTTGCATGGGTTGGTTGAGGATCAGTGCTGTTGCTGGTTGGTTGTGTGATTGATTTAAATTCTCAGAACCTACTGACCACATGAAGCGAAAGACAAATTCAGACACATGTTCCCATATGTAGTAAAAAGGAAAGATGTACCCATTCAAACACCAGTCTGCTGAGGATTTTAATAACATTTTCTTTTGACTTTCAGCACCCTCTGAGATAGTCAGGAGAGGACTTTGTGTGTGTGTGTGTGTGTGTGTGTGTGTGTGTGTGTTGAGTTGGTTCTGAAATTGCTTCAGAGATGTTCACCTGATCTCTTACTACCAACTTTTGAGATAGTCAGTTTTATCTAGGTAAGGTATTTCAAGATCTGCAATCATTGCACCTTGTAAATGACACATTTTATTTGTTTATAGTGGCATCCATAGCTTCTGTGATGTTTGTCAGAAAAACAAAAGCAATATTGTGCTGTAAGCTTCATCCCTTTTGAGGGTACATGAAATTTCATGATGTGTAGAAAAGGGATGGGGTTTTCATTAGGACACCAAAATGATGTTTTATTATGGTCTCCCACTCCCTTTATTTTACAACTCCAGAAGAAAATAAACTATTTTTTTAATGTCATTGAGTATGAATCGGCTGAAAAAACAGGATAATTTTTCTGCACAATACTAAAACATTTACCATTGTGGGATCTGTAGTTATTATCCCCAAATTTATACATACCTGCCAAGGCTCAAACTCATCTATGGTGGCACATTTTGGCCCAGAAATAAAAGGTCCTGTTTCAGTTTCACACATGCGCAATTGGTCGAGGCCATAAGCAACAGCATAAACTGCTTTGTAAACATTATATGTTATTCTAAGTTCCGAAACATCCAAATATGTATTGTTAAGGTCTTCAAGTTTCTCCTTTCCAGTGCATAACTTATCTGAATAAAAATTGACGATGTTCTCATGACCAGTTACATTTTTCCGATTGTCTGTATTATATGATATGTTGACACCAGGCCAGGTGCAGTTGAATGCTGACTGCCAAAATTCGATTGTCATATCATTGGAATCCTTATTTGGGTTTACTTCTAGAAGAAATTCCCGTAAGCCTGGAATTTCACCTCTTCGGATCCCAAAGCCAATTGCCCCACCAAGAAGTGGAAAATATTCAGGTCTAGCAATTAAGGCAGACGTGACCCATGCCTCACTTGCTATCCATGTTTTGCCAGTGATATTACTAATCAAAAGCTCTTCAACTAGCGGATGGAAGTCAATATCAGAAGAGTAAACCACAATGACTGTAGCGGTGGTCTCTCTTACAATGTTAACAACCGCTTTGATCTTCTCCCTGTTATATATTTTAGGAATTGTTTCCGAGAAGGCGATGCAGGTATAGAGGTTCTCAACAGCTTCTTTAAAAGCTTTGACACCATATTTCCCATAATCATCATCGGCAGCAATGGTTCCAATCCATCTCCAACCAAAATGGTGAATTAAATCAGCCATCCCCCGCGACTGTACTTTATCGCTTGGAATAGTGCGGAGATAGGTTGGGAACTGATATTTATCAGAGAGAAGTGAGGAAGATGAAGCATAACCAACCTAAGAAAGGAACAAAGAGAAAGAATAAACAGATTGCACAAGCTATCATGTCCATGACCTCAAGGACTAGGAGTTCTTGAGTTAGATTCTTAGCACATTTGATTCTATCAACCATTCTGCCATGGAAAGACTTCCTTGCTGGTTTTCTAGAAAGGGCAACTTTTCTAGAAATCCTTAGCTTAGGAATCAGTTCAGCATTTCCACTGAAAAGTCTCAGGTGAAAAGTGCAGGAAATATGAAGCTAGGCCCGAGTTTCTGGAGAAACAATATAGTCTAAATGGACAAAAAAGTTTGATTAGCTGCAGGTCTGCTTCTTAGACTGTTTTTACAATGCTTTGTTAAAGAGGCCAACAAATGTTATATCAGAGGGTGCAAGGCAGAGGTGAAATTCAGCTGGTTCACACTGGTTCTATAGAACCGGTGGTAACAATTATAAGTAGTTTGGAGAACCAGTTATTAGAAGAAATCTCCT
>JANHFJ010008127.1:0-10907 GCA_032468195.1 Cerberus rynchops
TCTTCCCAGAGGTCGCCGGGAACCTCCATCACGCGAGCCCCGCGGCGATTGGCTCCTCCCCCGCTAGGTCCCGCCCCGCGCGCGCTGTCTCCCTCGCGCGCCCTCGCTCAGCCATTTTAAACGGCGCGAGGCGGCGCCGGTGGCGGGTGAGGGCAGGGCGCGTGGCTCGAAGCGCTCGGAGAGCATCTCGAACCGCGAGGGACGCCGCTTCCCTTCAGGGTGAGGCCGGGCTAAACCCGGAGGCAGGGCGGGCGGAAAGCGGGCGGGGGACGGGGGAGCGGCGCGCACGGTTCCCGTCTCTTCCGCCCTCCCCGCTTCTCCCCCGGGAGAAGATGGGGCGGCCGGCTGTGGTCGCCGCGTCTGCGTGGGCGGGGAAAGGCCGGCTGGTCTCCGCGCGGCGTGGAGGCGGCGGCAGCGGCGGCAAAGGAGCTTTCCTCCCCTCAGGCTTCGGGGCAGCCGGCGGCGGATCGAGCCCGGTGGGGCTGCGGGGGCGGCTGGAGGCCTTTCCGGGCAGGGCTGCCTCCTTTCCCCGGAACCGGCTCCTTTCCGGAAAACCGATTCAGCGCTGCTGCTGGGCGGCGAGTGGGCGCACGTGGGAACCGCCGGGCTTCTCCCCGGGGCTGCGGGAGGAATTTGGCCGGCAGCCCGAGACAGATCCGCCTTTACGAACGGACCGAGGACCCGTCTCGTTTTCGGCAGAAATAGGGAGATTCCTTCCCCCCCAGCCCCGCCGCCTCATTTAGGTGGCCTATGGCAGCTGCACCGAGGTGGATGTGGGTTTACCTACAGGTGTCAGCCGCTCTTTCCTACCGGTAGAGGCTCTGGTCGCTCTAGAAATACAGGCGGAGAGCAAACAGGTGCAAATAATACAGAAGTGGCGCAGAAGATGTAAATTGGCACGCAAGGAAGGTGTTTTCATGAGCAGGCATAGGGGTGTGTGTGTGCGTGTAAATGAATAAAACTAAAAATTCCAGGTCCAGATATACTATATGTAAGAAAAGGAGATAAAACGCTGTCATGGACCATAATTTATTATAGCTAAGGTTCCCAAATCTCGCCCAAACGTTGCAAAAAGACTCTGAAACTTACACGGGAAAAGACCCGAATAGACCCAGACCTGCATATATATATATATCTATAGACCTTTGTACACTGTCTTTCTTTCATTATATCTATACATGAATTCATATAGTGAAGTACACATCTGTTTGATAACATATTCTCTTCTGCATCAATCTATAATTTTCTCAGTCTTCCCTTTCTTCAAACCATTCACTTTTTATTAATGTATTTGCTATGCAATTTGATATTCATATAGTAATTCATGTTTTATTTAATCATTCTATTCATTCTTGTCCTATCTTTTCTTGTTTTATCCCCACCTTTCTTAAGTCCAACTGCATTAATTTACTTTTAGGCTTCCCCTTAAATATCTCATCCTATTTTTAGCCATGAAAGTCCAGTTTAAACAAACTCATAGTTCAAAGGACAAACTATGTACCATTCTTCCATGTAGTCTTCTCAATGGATTCCTGTAAGTTTTGCATTGTTAATTAGATCATGTATAAATTGCTTATATAGAGCATAGAAGGCCAAAGTGAAGTACCCAAGCAGGAAAATGTTTTGAAAATACAACAATGTGGTTCCAATGCTCTACCAGTATAAGACTCTAATATGAAGTTAGTTCATACTGAAATTTAAAGAGTGAAATAACCCAGTGGCTTCACATTCTGTATTATTCCTGAAAGCCCAAAGATGCCATACCATATCCACTTTGTTTTATTATTAATCCAATATTTCATATGTCTGATATTTTATTGACTGCTTCAAAATGTAAACCTGAGTAGGACATATTCAGCTCCAGGCTAATCTATTATATCATTAAAATATATGGTTACTGAACTGCTTTGCAGGAAGCATCTTTGTCTTATTTCAAAATATATTCATTTTGAGAATTAGATTTACTTTCTTTTATACTGGACATATAAATATATGCATGTCTGAAAAATATGTCAGTAAGTACTGCTCTGTCATGGATGATTCTCAGTAATAATCTAACATGTATAAGAAACTGATTTTTTTAAAAAAAGTTTACAATAATGCTTATGGGTGCTTTACATGTTTGAAAGTTTATTGCTTATATTTTATATTGTTTATTGTTTCCTAGTATGATTTGATTGCTTTTTTGTACCCTATGACTATCATTAAATGCTGTATCTTATGATTCTTGATGAATGTATCTTTCATTTTTATGTACATTGAACGCATATGCACCAAAGATAAATTCATTGTGTGTCCAATCACACCTGGCTAATAAAAAAAATCTAAAAAGATGAAAAGCATCTTGTCATGTTAATGGTAAAAATTAGTGTTCAATCTGATGATATATATATAAAAAGTATAACTTAGTTTCTATAGATATGCCTTTATCAATTTTGCAGGCTTCCTTGAATACAATAGAATAATAGTTGTCCTTGTGAACAATATATAGTGTAATGTTTATTTAAGTGTTGCACATTTAGAAGTCTGATATTATAAGTGGTAGTGGAATAATTACAAATATGTGCAGTGAAATAGCAATCCCAAATGCTCTTCAGTTTCAGCCTTCACTCCTGAAACATGTAGCCTTTCACAATCTCATCAGGTTTTGGCAAATTTCCCAAAATAGATTAGTCACAAACTCATTAAAACTATAGCAGACAAGACACTACAAAAATACTGGGCTTCCCTCAGAATTCCTAAATAATAACTTTTGGAATGCCTAAATTAAATCTCAGTATTGCTTTGGTATATTTATATTAGTGAACTCTACAACAAATAAGCTGAAACTATTTATATCACTTATGTTCCTAGAATGTTATTGTTGGGAAGTTAAACAAACAGAAGAAGAATTAGTGTTTAGACAGACAGAAATATTTTTTGTTGCCTCTGCCTTTCATATTTCCATTTCTCTGCTTCTCAATCTTTCTTCTACATGATTTGTGATTCACATTCAGTGAGTGCCTTATGGAATCAATAGTGAAGAATTCTTTGCATATGTCACATCCTTACATTTCCTTTCTCTGTTTTAGCTCAAAATATCCACTAGTTTAACTGCTTTGTATGTTTTACAAAGTTTTACATGCTTATGATATTCTTCTCAGATTATATAGATATGTTAATAATGACATTTAAAATAAAATATATTTAAATTTTGTATAAACATTATAAACACTTTCTTCTTCTATCATGACATACAATACAATACAATACAAGGAAAGCTTTTAAATTAGTAATATTTAAGAAGAATGGAGAAGAGCTGGGCAGATTGTGATTATTCTTATAAAGACAAGTCAAAAGCTTCCTATGATTTGTGATCAAAATGTCAAGATGGCAGCCATTATAACACAATCGAAATTCTGCGCATTTATATATATTGCACATGTAAAACACCTAAAAAACAAATGATAATTTGAAGTGATCACTATTTTGTCTTTGCCTGCTACCATTGAATGCCTAAATTGTGGCACTGATAGCAAATTTCAGTTCCACATGCAACCCAATTTAAGAGGGATCTGTTTTCATTTCTCCAGCCCTGAGGGTTAATATCCATTTGTGTAAAGCATATTTAAACAGAACAAATTTTTGTATCTCTTAGTTTTAATCTAGTGGTTAGCTGGATTTTGAAATCCAGATGTGGTAAGCCTAGTAGTATCAGAAAACAAAGTGGACATTTTTCTTCAATTCCCATAAAATATTAAAGAACAATGGCATTCCATAACATATTGTTGATTCTGTGCAGCCCAAAATACAGAAGATGAAAATACAAAATATGAAGAGGCAGAAGTAAGATTGGGAAGAGGCGTGTTTATAGTGTCCCTTGGTAGTCATTTCCAGTTTTTTTTTACTGTTTTTCAGTTTTTGCCCTAAAAATGTCAATTTGTTTGTAATTTGCCAAACTAATTGGTGGATCCAAAGAGTAGCTGATATGTTGACATGCTGAGAATTGAATTGGAATTTGTAGATTGAACAAAATTGCAAAGGCAGGCATTAAAGCCTTCATATGCTGATCCACAATTTGGAAAATGGGAGAAAAAGATTTCCCCTTCTTGAAAGCCTTGGAGAAAAATGATGACTGGGAAGAGCTCTTCCCCTCAGGACTCATCAATTAAATTACAACTATATATCTTTAATGTATTACAATACTGCACACACACTGTTTCTCCTTTATTTTCTTTTGTCAGGGCTTTCAATTTATGGATCCCATTCTTCTGACCCTTTAGTAACACACACATAGTATTTGCAAAGAACTTTGCTTCCTTCAAGATCTACTTGCTTAAATGAGCAGATGAACAAATAAATATTTTTTCTCTAAAATTAAAATTGATTTTAATTTTAAACAGCAACAATTTGCAGAAAGGTAGGGACTTTTGGCTCTTGCTTTCATGAGATTTCCAAGTCCAGCTCTCCCCCCCCTCCCACTTTCTTCTTCATGGAATAGCATCAGCTAAATAATGTTCCCAAAAATTCTTAGAAAAAACCAAAACTGTTTTCTATAGCAGCAATTTGATAATGACAAATAGATGGAAGATAGAATTTTGGATGATTCATTAAACCTAGCTGTGTCTTTTTCTAAATGCTTAATAACTAGTGGTTGCTACACAATGGGCAAATAGAAGCATGAGTAACTAATGTTATTCATCATCAGGTTTTGATGACTCTGGAGATACCCACGTTGATGCTGAATACATCTTGTTTCTGTGGTGTGTGTTAATTAAAATGCTGTATGATTCACTGACTCCTGCTGTTTCCCTGTAAGCACGATACACATTTCCAAGAATTTCTTTTTTTTTAAAAAATGGTTCAGTTATTGCCCACCCTCTGTTTTTCACATATTCACATATAATATAGCATCATATCATAAAATTAGTTCAATATTAATTCTTTGTACTTCAAATGTGATCTTTCAGGGTTTAAATACATTATCTATATCGATCTGATACTGAACAAAAGACAAAGTATGCTTGTGCATCATCTATGCTTGATCACAGCATGGTTCATCTAGTCAAGTTTTTACCAAATCGGTGGCCTCCAAAGTTATTGGGCTTGATTCCTTATCATTTCCTATTTAATGCTTCAAGAGGACAGCAGTTTAAGGCCAGATACTTAAACAGTCCTTCTCCCTTGGTACACACCAATTTAACCTAAGACTGCACAATCATATCAAAAATATCATGCCAGGCTTCCATCTGACATCATGGTGTGACTAGATGTGAAAGCGGGTTGCTTTGCTTCTGCACTAGTCTTCCCCTACTCATGGGCTCCTGAGGGAGCTGAAAGCCACCCTGTAGGGGTGGTGAAACAAAAGAGGGGTGCCTGGTGAGGTCACGGACAGACCGCAACTCTCATGGAGGACTCCTGAGCTGAATTCCCTCTAGCAACAGCAGGACAAAGAAGCAGCTAAAATAGCTGCCCAAAGCTGGGACAACTGTTGGTCTAAATATCTAAGAAAATGCAGGAGTGGAGTTGCTGAGCAGTGGAATACCTAGGTGAGAAGAATTTTTTGTCTCATGATAACTTGAACCCCCCAAAAAAGAATTTCAAGCAGGAAAGCTTTTATACTTATTTTAACAAAGATGATGAAGAGAAAAAAAGGGGAGAGTAAAATGGCAGAGGAAATTTAAAGGAAGAAGGCAAAAATTGGGAAAATTGAAAAAAATGATGTTCTAATTTGGTAAAGCTGTGATTGGACTGGATTTGGACCTGTTGGAATCATGGATTTGAATTATTTCTTATAAAAGCACAAAAACTGAAAAAGAGTTCAGTTAATACACAACCTAAAATTAGCTTTATACTGCCACTTGTTGATGGAAGAAAGCACAAGATAGTGTGGAATAAGAAGACATTGGTGAGATAAGACCCTGGAGAATTAAAAATATTACTGTGTTATTGAACTGTATTAAAGAAAAACTTTTTGGGACTAAATAAAATAATTAATTCTTTGATATTTGAGTGAGAGAGACTTGAAAATACAGAGACAATAAAATGGACTGAGAAGGAACTGAGTATTGAATATTTGGTTGTTGATGGTTGTTGAATAAAAAAATTAAAGAAAAATTTATAAGATGATGCAGCAGCAGGAAGAAATGAAGATTTTGGAGGAGATGGTGTTGATGATACAAAACATAAAAGAGATGGGGAGATTAGACTGTAGGGATTTTAAAAAACTTTAAAAACCAAATGGAGGTGACAGAAGAAAAACTGAACACTATGCTATATGAGGCTACAACTAAGCAAGATGTCCAGGAGAAGGAAGAGCTATTTGAAACAAAAGAGAGAAAAATAGAGCAACCAACCCAGCAAATACAGAATGATGTGGAGGAGCTGACATGAAGAAAAATAAAATATGTGAAAATAACCCAGGAAGAGAGTTTGATAATAGAATCAAAAGGGAAAGTGAAGAAACAGGAAACAATATTTGGAAGAGAGTTAGGGGCAAGGGTGGAGCAGGTAAAATTCAATTACAGGGAAAAGATAGAGAAGGAAGGAAAGCTTAAATTAAGCAGTCAAAAGGATGAAACAGAGAGAAATACAGGTCTAAAAATGGAATCTGAAAGCCTAATGAAAAAACAAACAAAGACTAACTGCAGGTGAGAGATGATGGATAAAACAAAAAAGAGTTGTATAAAGGCAAAGCAGTAGTGATATAAACATAGAAAGGAATAGTTAAGAAAGATAGATTAATAAAACACTATTTTTTAAAAAAAATAGAAAGAGAAGGGGAATAGAATTAGAATTGGGAAAGGGGAAACAATAGTTTATATTAATACACTTTTTTTCTTTTTGGTTGGAAATGTATAAGCTGTGTAAGGGTGTGGATATTATACCTGAATATTAATAGATGGATTATTTTAATATAAGGTATGTAATGTTAGTATGAATACTAGAATTATATAAATGGTTCAATATGTTTAATATGATTAAGATTTGAATGAAAATATAAAATAAGATAAGATGGGAATGAAAAGATATGAGGAAATAATGAATAAGACAAAAAAGAAGAGTTATAATATTGAAATGCTAGTACTAACAGTAAAATAGTATAGATGGTTAAATGGTTAAATATGATAGTAATGTAGACAGAAAATAAGATATATAGACAATCAGGATGTGAGTTAAAAGATACGATGAAATATCAAATAAGATTGAAGGATATATTTAATAAACAAGAACATTATTATGGGAATGTATAAAAGTATGAATTGTAAAATGTATGACTATTACCAAAAGTTTGTATTAAGTGGGTTGACACCCAGGTACTACACTGTTCACAAAATGATATATTGTAATATATAGAAAAAAACTTTTAATAAAAAAAATAAAAAAGATACAACATAACCACAAGACATGGCCAGAATACAGTACACGGTACAGCTATTCAGAATAATTATTTAGCAAAGCTGTAAAACCTTACTGCTCTGATGACTCTGGAAATGGCATATTGGTCTTGCTAATCTCTTTTAATAATTACCCCACATATTTCTGAGGTATATTCCCTGGTGTTCAAAGAGCTATATGGCTATTGTCTCTTAATATTTCTATAATACTTTGGGAATACTAAGGTCAGTAAGGATTGCATTTTAAAAGAATAGTTTGAAAATAGATCAGAGCTAGAAAGTTTTTTTTTTTTGTCTGCTTTTGGATGAGCTGGAGGATTATTTTGGTGACAAAAAATGGGACGAGATGTCAGTAAGTTTGCTACTGAGTTGCATTACCACAAACAGAGGATTCTCAAGAAGTTCCTAGATGCCATATGGAATTACTATACAAATGACAAGTAGTGAATGGATGAGCAATTCACTTCCAAAAGCGCTCAAAGAACTTTTAAATCACAATTTTTTTCAACAGTTTTTTGCATAATTTATCATTATTTTCAATAGTCTATACCAGTGGTGGTGAACCTTTTACTTACCGAGTGCTGAAAAGTACACATTTTGTGTGTGCCATCCGTACTTGCGTGTGGCTCCTCCACGTGTGCTGCATGTTGAACTGCACCATCTGCACATGCATGCAGCTTTTGCATGTGCAATGCATGCACACTGCACACAGGCACTCATGCACACATAAGCAATTGTGTGTGCATGCGCAGGAGAACTCTAAAGATCAGCTGGATTTCCTGCTGCAATGGCGCGCATGTACAGCAGAGGCCTGAAGACCAGCTGGGTCTCTGCAGTCACGCATGCGTGCATGCGCAATTGCATGTGCATTCTCAGCTGGAAGTAAGTTGGCCAACAGCTTGTGTGCCCAACAAGATGGCTCTGTGTGCCATTTGTGGCATCCGTGCCATAGGTTCACCATCATGGGTCTATACACAAAGGTTTATTAAGCTAATGAGGAAAAAAGGAAGTTTGTGTTTGTGTATATGTGCATTTGTATGTGCATTCCAGTAGTCACTGAACCAACAATCTACACACTTCTGTGACAGATTCTACCTGTTTGTTTGCTAAAGTGAAAAGAGTATTGATCTTTCTTCCTCTCCTGCAATTTCCTTTGAAAGTGTATTTATAGCCATCACAAGGGGAGATTAGTGAAATTGGATACTTTATGAGCTTCTTATGACTGTGATAAATAACAAACTCATGCCAGGAGCAGATGCACCAGATTTTCTTTAGTCTGGCCACCTGGAGAAAACTTTCATCTAGTCTATACGTTACTCTGCTATCTTGATGTAACTTAGAAGCAGCACCGTGTAATTATTGCAAGAGGTCTTTGAGGATTTCTTGCCATTAAAACACATACTTTATATTTTATAATCTAGTCCCTAAAATCTCAAAGAACATAAAACAGCCCTACTGAATTAGGTTTATGACCTGTCTAATCCAGAACTCTGAGTCATGGGTAGCCAGCTAAATATTCAGAAAGATCAGAAGAATAAAGAGGAGACTGGCATATTTCTTTCACTGTTGATTCCTAATAATAGAATCTATTTTAAACATGCTGCTTTAGATTCAACAGATATATGCAGATATCAAGAATAATGCTCTAGGACAGCCTAGTACCAGTGATAAAATCCAACCCATTTTGCTACCAGTTCGGTGCATACACATTTTGCTGCTGCACGGCTTCTAAGTTGCTTGTTTTTCCTTACCAGAGGCAGCCAGGGTGATTGGGAAGGCTGTGGAGGTGCACAAAACAGCTGTTATGTGCGATTCAGGTGAGTAAAAAATAAGAAAAAGGTGATATAGGACAGAAAAGGGCCCAGCCGGGTGGTGGGGCCAAACTTCATTGCCACTACTGGTTTGGTAGAACTGGTGTGACCAGGCTGAATTTCTCCACTGCCTAATACTCTATGACTTTGTCCACTCTGTTTTAAATAAATTATGGCCATGGCAGGAAGCATAATTTATTTCCTAAACTAAAATACTTCCTTTTTATGGCCATGAATATTTTTTTGTTTAGATGTAGTGAGTCATGCTGAGTTTTAACATTGTAAGAAAGGAGAAAAACTTTTCAGTAATAACGTTTTGTATGTACTCTTCTTTCGGCTGTTCCCATTAGGGTTTGCCACAGCGAATCATCTTTTCCCATCTACCTCTATCCTCGGCATCCTCTACTCTCACCCTAATTAACTTCATGTCCTCTTTTAGCACATCCATATATCTCCTCTTTGACCTTACTCTTGGCTGGCAGCTCCATCTCCAACATCCTTCTATCAATATAACCACTCTCCCTCCTCTGTACATGTCCAAACCATCTCAATCTCAATACTCAGCCTTCTCACAGATAGAAAATAGGCAAAACTGCCTTTTTACCCCTTTATGTTCACAATTACAACTGTTTCAGAAACCATGAAACAACAAGCAACTTGTCTTATTTCAAATAAAAAGGTAAAGGTTTCCCCTGCCAGTTGTGTCCAACTCTAGGGAGAGTGTCCATTTCCGTTTCCTAGCTGAGAGAGTCAGTGTCATCTGAATATGTTTCCATTGTCCCATTGAAGTGCTACCTATTTATCTACTTGCATTTGCATGGTTCCAAACTGCTAGGTTAGGAGGAGCTGGCACTAGAATGTAAATTCACCCTGACATGCAGTACTTGGGTTTTGAACCACCAACCTTCTGGTCAACAAGCCTAGCATTTTAACCCTCGGCCACAGCCTCTCCTTATCCCAAATAGATTTTGTTATATAAAACTTAAAAGAACAATATAGGTAGGCCTTCGATTTAGGGACCAAAGTTACAATGGCACTGAAAATAGTGACTTATGACTGTTTTTCACACTTATGACCATTGCAGCACCCCAATGGTCATGTGATTTACATTCAGATGCTTGACAACTGACTCATATTTATGACGGTTGTAGTGTCCAGCAGTCATTTTGCAACCTTCTGACAAGCAAAGTCAATGGAGGACCCAGACTCATTTAACAACCATGTTATTGATTTAACAACTGCAGTGACTCACTTAACAAATGTGGCAAGAAAAGTTGTAAAATGGGACAAATACACTTACATTTTTCACTTATCAGCATATATTTTGGGCTCAATTGTGGTCTTAAGTTGAAGACTATCTATATAAAATGCAGTTCCAAATAAAAAGATTGGAATACTGACTCTACAGAAGATTACAAAAATCCAGGTTCCTTTTCATTAGCATCTGTTCAGCCAATCACTTTACCTCACCCTTCCTCAACCCACTGTTATTGTTAAGATTATAACTCTCCTGGGCATTCATAATTGGAAGGAGAAGTTGCTCACTTCCTATCAATCGATGAGTTAGTACTCAAGTAATAACCATTCTTGGCTTGTTTTGTCCCATTTATTTAAGATTATAGCTCCGTGATGGCAAACCTATAGCACGGGTGCCACAGGTGGCACACAGAGCCATCTTGCTGGGCACACAAGCTGTCGGCCAATTTACCTCCAGCTGAGC
>JANHFJ010008131.1:0-14191 GCA_032468195.1 Cerberus rynchops
GTTGTTCTTGAAGGTTTTATATGATTTGTATGCATCCATGAGCAACAATAAGCAGTCAGAAAATGTGATGAATACTCCTGAATCTCACAATTCAATCACAATTTCAACTGAGAAATTGTAAACATTCTAGACCAAGCTAAATCCAGAAATGTTAGGGATTTCCTGGAAACTTGGCATGAAAACAATTCAGCCATCAATAGAAAGAAGCCATATTTACACAACATTCAAGAGATAGTAAAAACTCTAAGAAGGAAACAAAAAGACCAGTGCACATCCTCTCCAGCATCCAACACCCAGATAAATCAAGAACAAGGCAACCAGATAAACCATTGAGCAGAATACAAGTTTATTTTATTTTATTTACTTATTAAACTTATATGCTGCCAATCTTGCTTAGAGGCAACATTAGGCGGCTTATAATAATAAAAACAGACAAAATCTTAAAACTAGTATTAGCACAAAAATTGATTTAAAATTGATAAAACAGGAAGGAAGGAAGATTACCCAGGAAGAAGATGGGGTCTTAGTCCTTAATCATCTCCAGAATGACACATCCCCTCATGGGGCTCCAGACCAGTTGGCAGAGCCAAATCTTCCGACCCTTGTAGTGATACGGATTTGCTCTCTGTTTATATATAGTAGCTTGTCCTGCCAGTATTGGTGTGGGTGTGGTTTTCTCTTTGGAAGTTCCTTGATTAAGGTATCCTATATGTATAACTTCATTTTGAACATTGAGATCACGCCTTCTAAATGTTTGCAATTCTATCATGATTGAAAAGATTTAATACCATTTAAAATTATTTTTCTATTTCTAATTGCATAGACTACCACTTCAATATTTTGGAATGTTCTTTTCAGTGTCATGCAACATGATTGAAAGGTCCATGGTGGAAGCAGCAGTCTTGGAGTGCAGCAGATCAATAGATGAAACCATGTATGTTAGCCTCCTTTATTTTAAAACAAATACCACCAGGAGGGTTTTTTTTTTGCAATCACATTGTTAATTGTCCTGTGTCTCCCCCATTTGTATCTATATTTTCTCTAGTGAATAGACCTCCTAGAGAGTTTTAACATTAAAATGTTTAATATTAATATGCTATGTCTAGTACATTATGGCTTAAGCCAGGGAGTATAGATAGTATTTTAAAAGGAAGTTGTTTTAGAAGAATCTGTATAACTTCTTGAATGCAAATGTGCTTGTTTTGTACTACAAATGATTTTGTTTGCTCAGGAGACAGTAGCTTATAATAGATTCTGCAATATAAACAAGTATGGTGGTATGTTACATCTAGGTTTAAATGTTTTTAAGATGCTACAAAGACTGAGTCTGGGGTCAGTTCCTGAGCTGGCAAAAGGACCAAATAAATTACTCTTTAATTTACAAGATAATTATATAATCACTTTAAAATTAGTTGAAATAGTAAGTATTTTTCAAAGGATATGTATTTTTATTGCAGAGAACATATTTTCAACATTATTGGCGCATTTGATATTCCACGATATATTTACAATTCTGAACGAAAGAAGTTTCTTCCGTAAGTTTTGATTATATAATTGTTAAACAGTTTGGATTTTAGCTACTTTCGCATTTTAAAGTTATGTAAATTTATTTCCTATTCCTTTATAAGGAACAGTTATTTTAAACAGTGTTTTATTTCCTTTTTAAAATACATTTTTTTAACCTAAATTTATTTCAGCCTTTCTATGACTGACCACTCTGCACCTAATTTATTTGGCTCTGCCAGGGATAAAGCAGAATTGTTTCGTGAACGTTATATCATTTTGCAACAGGTAGGAAAAATAGAAAGAAGTTTTAAGTTCATTTTGTGCTTAAACATAACACAAAAAGATTTTTTAAGAAAACATATATACCACAAAACTGTTCAGTTTGAGAGAATGAGTCATCAAGAATCTAACTTATTTCAAGGAAGACTTTTATTCTGGTATTTATAAATTATTATGGTCCTAAATATCCTTGCTAGGAGCTAAGTCTTAGATGCTTATGAATATAGATCAATTTCTGGGTAGGAGTTCGGTTATTCTGTTAACTGAATTCTAGAGGATAGCTGTACTATTCCAAAATCATTCGGAATAATACAGGAGTACTATTCCTTTTCTTTCCTTTACAGGAGTGGGATAGTCACAGTAGGGCTTATTCAACAGTCTTTTTCTGCTGCCCTTTAGGTTTGGAGTTGAATAAAGTCCAAAAGCTGCGAAAGACAATTCTTGCTGATGAATAAGAATTTGAGAATAGTCCTACCTGAAAAAAAATGCTAAAATCATAATTTTATGTTGCTTTCCTTTTAAATTGACTTATATTTATTATTGTGCAGAGAACCCATAGGCATGAACTGTTCACACCATCTGCTATTGGCACACACACAGATGAAAGCAAAAGTAAATTTCAGGTAAAATCAAAATGCTAATGACACATACAACTAAATTGATCTTAATCTTTGGCGTAATCTTCTCTGCAAGATGTCTTGGACTGTATTTCCCATAAATGTAAGCCAGTTATGGGAATGATTTCTGACTGAATTAAACACTTCGGAAAGGCATTTGATTGGAAAAAGCTGCTTTTGAATTTTGGGTGATGTTTTATTATGCCTGACAAGATCTACTGAAGGCTTTAAAATAATGGACCATAGATGGGCAACCTTTTGGTGCTTGTGAGACACACACCGTTGGGGAGTAGCTGAGGACTGCATAGGAGTTGGGACCACAAGTGGTTGAAGCTATTCTTGGAGACATCTATTTTAATTGTAGGAAGCAGGTTTTGCTTCCAGTTTTTGGGAATCATTGGGGAGGGGGGGCTGTTCCAAGATCCACAAAAAAGTGTCTTAAAGGTCACATGTGAGCTACCTCTAATGTAGTCTTACTAATCTGGTGTGTCTTGATTCCAGCTCAAAACTGTAGAAACTCTTTTGGGCAGCTCTGCCAAAATGGGGGAAGTGATTGTTCTTGGCATGATCACCCAGCTTAAGGAGGTAAGCTTTGTGGTAGCGGTGATCTGCTGTGCTATATTCTAACAGATAGGATTTGTGTTCAATTGACTAGGAAAGAGAAGAACATTATTTCTAAATATTAACAATGTTTATTTGTTTTGTGTTTCCCGCCTTTATGATTTTTACAAATAATTCAAGGTAGCAAATATATCCAACACACCTTCCTCCTCCTATTTTTCCCACAGCAACAATCCTTTAAAGTGGGTTGGACTGAGAGACAGTGACTGGCCCAAAACCACCCAGCCACACTTCCTGGCTAAGGAGCACTAGAACTCACTGTCTCCTGCTTTCTAATCTGGTGCTCTAGCCATCAGACCAAACTGACCAAATTAATGATTGTTAAATACCGTAGATGTTGGAAAAAGGTACGACTATGATCTTACCTAGTGAGCAATTACTAAAACTGAGTTTTAATGGTTTTTTTCTCTCCAATCTTTTCAAGGGAAAGTTTTTCTTGGAAGATCCTACTGGTGTTGTGCTATTAGATCTTAGTAAAGCAATATCCTTTATCTCTATCTACAATATGAACAGGAGCTTTATCTTTTATTTAAATTAAATTAAAAGCATATTTTGCATTGTGGCAGCTTAAGATTTTCATCTAATTAGAGGTTAAATGATAAAATGATTCATGGTGATAAGGGTTCTATTTTTAATATTACATTGGGATACATAGCAACTTTTTTTATGAAATCTTAATTTTTGCTGATCAAATTTTGTGCTATTGTACAATTAATTTGTTACAAATGCTTATTTCAAACTTGGTTTACTGTTGTCTAATAAATATTATTACCCTTAACCATTAACACCAGTTCCACAGCGGTTTATATACAGAGTCATGTTTTGTTTTGACAGAAGGTAAGAGTTCTGTCATGGATTTTATATATATAAAATCATGTTCTAGTTTAACAAAAAACAAACAAACAAATAAAATACACTGTTTATACGGGTAATCCATAGTGATAGGTTTCAGATACTGCATTAAGTTGTAATGTGAAGTATATGGATTGGCTTAGTAATTCTAGCCATTTATTTTATAAATCGTTTATGATTCAGTGTAGTGAATCGTGGCTTACTTAGTTAACCATAATTAAACAAGCCATAGTTTAATGTGTAAAGTTAAGTAGTTAGTAAAATGTAGGTGGTGCTGTAGAATATAAATCTGACAGTAGGTGGGTTCTGTGCTAATTCTATATTTGAAGTTCTTGTTCATGCTTTAAATTTACTTTTTTTTTTACTGGAAAAGAGGCTTGAATACAAAAGGCTGAAAATAGCTGTTTTTCTGCTCAGTGGAGCTTTTTTTGGGGGGGGGTGTCCTCAGATCGTTTTTAAGAATGTAAAGGGGTCCTGAGACCAAAATGTTTGAGAACTACTGCTTGAGATTGAGTTTCTACCAGTCATGACTGTATACTGTGGATTCTAGTAAGCTGGAAACAATATCGTTGTGCATTTGTTATGAAAAATCTTTTGTAAGCTACAGAGAATCATTTATAGGTAATATTGCTTTGCCAGTTCACAAGGCTTTAGAAGAATATATTCACCACTTAATCATTTAATGGATAAGTATAGTATGTGAATGTTCCTATTAATCACTATATTTCCCTCATGAAATCTTAGGAGCAAAACCAATATATTTTTGATGAGTTTTCAACTGAGGGAACATTTGACTAACTGGTTTTGAGCAACCGCTTACAAAATATTCTGATTACATTTGAATCTCAAAAAAAGTTTGAGATTTATATTGACACTGTGGTTAAAAGTATCATTTCTCCTTTTGAAATGATGACAAACATACCAGGAGTTTTGCTTACTTTATTCCACAGGTTGGTATGAAGATGAAGTTTTTCATGTCACTGCTTTTGGATTTCCACCTACAGAACCTTCTGCTACTACTAGGTATTTTACTTATTTCCAGTAATCTCAGGAGTGATGATCTGTGCTTATGGGAAGAAAAAAGTCAGCAGCTATGAATATGAAAATGGAATAATTGTGGGGTAAAAAAATCCCAAGGTTTACAAAAATACTCACAAAAGAAACTTTAAAGAGGAAGAGATCTTTAAAAAAATAAAAATCCCATAATTATTCAGCAGGACAGAATACTGAGATTGAGAATTTTAAAAAATGGTATGAGTTAGAGAGGAAATGGATTACAATATGCTAGATACAAAAAGAGAGAAATAGAAACAGATAAGATATACAAAGAAGCTTATTGGATTGGTATGCTATCTGTTTATATTGAAGAAGTTCCGAGGAACTGAAGAAACTTCTTGATCAGAAGTAAAGAAACTTCTTATGAGAAGTGAAATGTCTTCAAGGAAAAACAAAGTCCATTTGTTCTTTGAAAAAGCAGCTTTGGAATTATGTTTAAAATGTTTCCAGATTCAAAACTGAGAGTTGCCCAATTAGTCACCATTTGGGAAATCTGAGATTGTGAAATTAAAATTGAATACGAATAGCTGTACCCTATTCTCCCTAAAAATAAGCTTGCAGCAAAAAGGAATGTTCCTGCTTTTTAATTTTGGAGTGAAACATTTTAAAATAACTCTATTAGAGCAGATTATAATGCAAATAGAGTATATTGCCCTTTTTTCAAGTTGGACATTTTATTTATTTTTATTTCATTTATTAAATTTATTTGCCGCCCAGCTTGCCATCGGGCGACTTTTGTGGTAACAGTTGGCTTATGAGAGATTGTAATGTGATTCATATTGAATGCCATGAGACTGAAATAGATTGAAACAGCCTGGCAACTTTATTATTTCAGATCTGACAAAGTTTAAAACTAGGATAGAGAGGTGAATAAGACAACTCTGTCCAGACTTTATTACTATAAACCCTAATGTAATCCATAGAACTATGCTCGAAAAAGTGTAAAATAGACTCAGTTATTAACACTACAAATCAGAGGTAGGACTAAACCTGGTGTAGATTTTTAAATATTTTCCCACTAATATTTTAAATATTTTCCCACTAAAGGCCAATCTTTTAAAACTGTTTCTCATATCCTTTTAGGTTAAGTTAAATCATCTGGCTTTGTTTATACATTGCAGAGCCATGGTTCATTAACAAGACATAGTAAATTGATTTAAATAAAACACTAAGAATTATTTATGAAGCATAATGGTTAGAATCATCCATATACTAAAGGAAAACCAAATATTTGAAAACTTGTGACACTTTTATTTTATTGGTAATTTCCATTCTATTTTCCACATGAATATACAGCCAAGGCAGTGTTCAGAAACTGCATACAGAAGTTTTAATTTATTGTAGCTTACCCTTTTCAGAGAAAGTGAACACAAAGTTATGTATGTGAAATAAGCGCCAAATTTTGACATAGAGAATTTTTGATTTGGTATATTTATTATTCTTAACAGTGGGTTCCATGATTTGATGATGGATGATGATTAAAAAGAATATTTAAATTTTAGAACCTTTATATAATTAAGGGGAATTGTGAGAGTTGAGGTTTATTTTTAATGTGTAATATACAGGTAGTCCTCGACTTAGTGACCAAAATTATAATGGCATTGAAAAAAATGATTTAATATCATTTTTCCACATTTTCAACAATCATGGTCATGTGATTTAAATTCAACCACTTGGCTACTGAGTCATATTTATGACAGTTAACATGTCCCAGTGTCATGGGATCACCTTTCATGACCTGACGAGCAACGCCAATGGGGAAGCCAGATTCACTTAACAACTGTGTTACTAACTTAACAACTACGGTGATTCACTTAATGACTGGGGCAAGAAAGGTTGTAAAATGGGGCAAAACTCACTTAACTGTCTCGCTTAGCAACAGAAACATTGGGGTCAATTGTGGCCATAGTTTGAGGATTACCTCTACTTGCGTCATGATTTTAGAGAAGTATGAGCTTCAATACAGCCTGTAAATATTTGTTTGTGCTGCAGGGCATATTATGGCAACATTAACTTTTTTGGAGGGCCTTCTTCAACCTCTATAAAATCTTCTGCAAAACTGAAACAAATGGAGGAAGAAAATGAGGATGCCATGTTCGTGTTCCTTTCAGATGTTTGGCTGGACCAAGCAGAAGTTTTAGAAAATCTCCGCATTATGTTTTCAGGTAATCTTGTTGCTCCACAGGTAGGTGCTGGATTTATGCAAGGAAAGGCCAAAGTATTCCAAGCTGAAGCAATTTAAGGAAAAAAAACATTACTTAGGTTTATAGTACAGAATTTTGATTTTTCAGTGATATCTGCTGGTAGCAGAACTGGGCAAGGATTTTTATCTTGTAGACCAGATCATCACGTAATACGTTTATAGAACTTGCTCCATGATATGGTTAGCATGCCACATATTTTGATCGTATCTGATAATTATCTCAGAATATATAATTACCATGACTGCCCAGTTTTGTTTTTGTTTTTAACTTTTTCAGCCTTGTGCTGCAACTCTAAAGCTGTGGGAAATGCTTTGTTCCTATCTCTAGCTTCAGGTTTGGAAGTGGGTGAGGATGGCTGCCTTTTTGGCATTGGAGATTACCAGGAAAGGAGAAATTCATTCCCTAATTGGGCAACACTGAGGAATGCACACACATTATGGGTGTACACCTCAGCTCCACAATTAAAAGAATAGCTGTGGATCAGTTCATTTTCCATTTGTTAACTGACAGCCTTTTTACATAGTTCTTATTAGTTCACAAAGCAAGGAGCCATATTAACAGCTATTGAATATGGTGGGTAAGTAGAACCCTACTGTACAGAGATAGTGAACTATTAAAAAACAATTGCCAGGAGACAAAGGCACTAAAGAATTGTCAATATGCTTTAATATTTTCTTAAAATGTTAGTTAGAGTTAGGGGCTTGTGATTCAGCAGAACTCTTAATACCTAAGGCAGTCAGCCTGAAACTTTTTGATAATCTTTGTTCATAAGTAAAGAAAAACACATGTTTCAATCTCAAAAATTATGTACTTGGTTGCCTTTTCTTAGGAAGTGCTGATTTGTCTAGGTTAATACAACAGTTTCTTGGTTTTTCTCAGTTCAAGGCTTATAGAACAAACTGATCTCAGATGCAAGGGTGAATGAAATGAAATGACAGGCATAAATAGATTTACCATCAGAATAATACTAAATATTGTTTTGATATATGAGATTGATGCAAGTTTTGATTTATCCTTAGCGATGTATTATATTCTCAATGGAGAAGAGTTTTCCTACAAACCAAATAAAAATAATAGTCCTTCTTTTTCCATCCAGGTTATTCGGCCATGCCTCCAACTTGTTTTTTTTTCTGTGGGAATTTTTCTTCTACTCCATATGGAAAAAATCAAATTCAGTCACTTAAAGGTACTTGGGATCCATTACCTTCCTGGTTTTTTTTTAATAAGTAATATATTTTGTATTTTATGTGTCAGTTATTGATTTTCAAGATAATACTTATTCAGTATAAAATATTGTTTATATTTACCTTCTGAACCCCATCAGGCTTTTTATTTTTCTGGTTTTGTTTTCTAATGCTGAAAGGAAGATTGACAAGAGGGAAAGAAAATAACTACAGTACTTTTTATGTCTTTAGATTCTTTGAAAGCCCTAGCAAACATAATATGTGAATATTCCAGTATCCATGAAAGGTATGTTCCATATTATTTGCTTGGTGAAATATCTTTGTAGAACAGGTGTTCCTCACATTAATGATATAGAGAACATCCCCATGTAGAAATTTATTTCAGCTGTAAAAAAACCACTTAAACTGAGCTTAATGTATTTTGTAAATTAGCTAAAATTATACTCAAACAATTCTATTGAGTATTGTGTTAGCTGGGAACTAAAGCTACAAAATCCAGAGGTGTATTGTGACTTTTTCTTTATGTGTCAGACTTGGAGACCACAAGAGCACATTGTGGGTAGCAAATAATAAAAATATGTGTGACATCATACAAGGGCCCTAACCTACATACGTGGAATGGATTCATGATATCTAGATGCATGTCCACGTTTTGGTGTCATGATTTGTTGTAGATACTGCTACTGGAAGTTGCATTCAGTTTAATTCCTTATTTTATTTTGGAAAGGCTGGTTCTACAGATGAGAACTCCCAGGAGAGTTGCTTAATTCAAGCAATATATTACTTGCCCCAGCTTCTTAAACCCTAATTACCTTTAATAACATTACACTAAATTTTAATAAACATTTCATTTTATACTCACCAGTAATACTAAATCAAATGTATTAATTATTTGTAGAAGTCGGTTTGTATTTATTCCTGGTTCTGAAGACCCTGGTCCAGGCTCCATTTTACCAAGGTACATTTTTGACCTAATATCTATAACAAGTATATGTCATTGAAGGATGCTTTGAGAATCTGCAGTGTTTTTCATTCATATGTATGTATTACATATATCCATATGAATGTATACACATATACTTTATTTAGGCCACCACTTACTGAAAACATTACTGAAGAATTCAGACAACAGGTGCCATTTTCAGTTTTCACAACAAATCCTTGCAGGTATGTGTCCCTCATATGGCCATTTAATAATAGTGGATTTCTGCACTGGGTATAGGATTGGAATAAATGGTCACCAATGTGTTCCTATTTTATTTATTTATTTTGGTGATGTTATAAAAACACTGGCATTCCATGATAGCTGAAATTCTACTCTATAGCAAACTTTGCTATGGAATAAAATTATCTTCTGACCCTCCAGAAAACCACTGGAAGCAATCTGGTGATCAATCACCAGAAAGGTCAGATTCCAATTATTTTATCCCATTTAGAGAGTAAGAGGCCTTTGAAAGCCCAATGTTTTTGATCCCCAGCCTTATGTTATCCCAAACTTATTAACAAGAGCCCCCCCACAGTTCTTAGTGAGAATTTGAGCTATGTTTGTTGCCAAATATTGATTTCCAGAAATCACTCTTCCATTTCCCCCTCCCAAACCACAAAAAATGAGCTGAAACTGCTATTTGAGGGTACATTAGATAATTTAGGAGTTCAAGAATGTAATCTTGAAGTATTTGTGAGGTTGCAGGTATATAGAGATCACTTATCTCTATTACTACTTAGCAACAAATCTATACAAAAATTTGGGACAGAGCTACTGGCATATATGACTTAATGTTAAATTCTCTTCGGTAATTGGTGAACTCTCAGAAGAGATAAAAGTTGCATTTGTTACTTTCAGAGTCCAGTACTGTACACAGGAAATAATAATCTTTCGGGAAGACTTGGTAAACAAGATGTGCCGTAACTGTGTCCGTTTCCCTAACAGTAATTTGGATATTTCTAATCATGTAAGATCAAACAAGCATTCAATATTTGAATTAAAGTTTGGGTTGAGGGATTTTAATTGGCTAAAGAATTGAAGGATGTATAGGAGTAAGGTATTTCTCTTGGTTGAAGTTCTTACTGATTTGGTTACGGTTTGGGCAGATATCATCAAACAAGTTTACGAAGATTTTGCGTAGGAAACAATGCAGAGAAAATGAAAGACAGAATGAAACTTGTAACTTAGTGGAATAACTATATTAAAAAATAATACGGATTAAGATAACTAAAATGAATAGTTTTTCTGGCAAAGAATGATTCACTGAAATATTCTGTAGCTATTCACCAGCTCTGCATGATGATCACTCTGCTTTAGATGGTGTAATTTTAAGGAAATCTCACAATACTGCTCAGAATGGTGTTTTCCAGTTCCTTCAAAACTGAGGGAATGGAAACAAATCCTAGATCTGGTTCCACAACCTGGTAAACCAATCAGGTCTGTTAACAAACATATTTTACTGATGAAGAAACAGGACAAAATCAATTTTGAAATCTAGTTGTTTATTTACAATAATTCATGCTGAGCTGAGGGTTCTATGTTTGGAAAGAATTGTAACATCAATTTACCTTTATATGTAATTTAATAGCACTGTTTTTCACCTTTTAGTTTGTAAAAACTATTTTATCACAAGGACATCTGACTCCATTGCCTCTTAATGTCAGCCCTGTCTATTGGGCCTATGATTATACCTTGAGAACCTACCCTTTGCCAGATCTGATTGTTTTTGCTGACAAATATGACCCATTCACTGTAACCAATACCGATTGTCTTTGTATAAATCCGGTAAGATCTTGCTTATATTTTTCCATCCTCAAACAATGATGAAAACGTGTTTCTAACAAGCAAAATATATTAGAAATGACAAAGCTGAACAAATCCCAGACTAACAAATCTTCCAGATAGTATTTATTGTGTATTTTTGTTGTTGTTGCTCATAATAGATATTATCTGCAGTGTTATGAGGCATAATAGCATCTTCTGTCATAAAAAATAATCTTTCTGTCATAGCATCTATCTTACTTGTTTTAAGATAGGCTAAAAATTGTTTTGAAGACAGAAAATAAAATAATATATTTGTAATGACTACTTCTGTCACATTAATTTTAACTCATAAAGAGTTATTGCATGATGTATTTGAAATTATATTTAGAGCTGTTAAGTATGTATTTTAAAATTATACCTAAAGAAAAGAGGTATATGCAAGAAAAGGGCATGGTTGAAAAATTTTCCTGTGCTGTTTTTCTTAAATACCAGGGATCTTTTCCAAGGAGTGGCTTTTCATTCAAAGTATTCTACCCCTCTAGCAAAACTGTTGAAGACAGGTAAGGTCACTTTTTAAAGAAAAATTACTGAATGTACAAGAACATCTAATTTACTATTCTTCATGCTATGTGATAAAAACAGATATAACTAGAGATATTGAATAAACATGGCTTGATAATAAATTATTTTTATTTTGTATCTGCAGCTATATCACTATTAATGTCTATAAAATAAATATGCACTTTTTATATAGATATAATATGGAATTAATAAAAATGTATAGGTGTAAGAGATAACTAGAAGAGTAACAAAGAAGGGGCTATTATTTGCTGAAAGGCACAGCTCTGACATGGATAAAGTAACGAGACATCTTTTGCTGGCTCTCCTTTCAGACTACATGGTGTCTGCTTAGTAGTAAAGGTAGCTTGTCTTCAGCTCATATTTGAAAACTCTATGAATAAATGCAGATTTGATAATATGGAATCAGTTACTGTTAATGAACTGATACTGGAGCAATATGGTAACAGTGGCTCATGTTACCTAGGTGGGTAAAATGTAGAAACCTTTTCCAAATATACCTGTAGAATGTAGAAACCTTTTCCAAATAAACCTATATACTATTAACTATATTTGACATGAATGAAGAGCTAATGTACACGAGGACTTAATTTCTTAGCAAGCTGTTTCCAATAATACGAAGCTGAACATATTTGGGAGGGTTCCCAATGTATCTGGAATTCTGCTATGGCAAAATGATTCATGTATTTATAATTGTATTGATGTAAATTATTGCCTGATCGATTCTCAAACTCAGTATACCCCTGAAGAACTGGATGACCATTTTTAGGCCTTTGAGTTGGTTTCTGCAACTTAAGTGTCTTGAACTATCTGTACCCTAATGCAATAGAATAGGGAAGCAAATGATCTGTTGATGTCAATCCTAAATCAAATTACAAAACTATCTCAATAGGGAAATATTTTGACTGAAATTAAAAAACAGAATTCTCGTGAGCACAAATAAATCAATATAGTCCAGCCTGTTTTTGAACTTGATAATGGTAGAGTATTTCTCTATTAAATACATCTACAGAATGTCAGCTGATAAACAATATTAATGGTGCCCATTTCCTAAATACCCGAGAGAACTGTATTTTGGCATGATGAACGATTTCTAATTATACCCAGATTAGGTATACTATAGAACTGCTTTAGAAAGATACAGAATTTGCTTGACAGTGTGTTGAAAGCAATCAGTCAAAACATGGAACAACAATTCTGTACCAGTTATGAAATGCTGGGCTTGAGTTTTACAATCTTAATAGTTGGACCCATTTTACTTAGAGTATTATTACATAGACCCAATTGAATATTATAATTTTCCTCACAGATCTCTTATGTAGTGAAATTCCTACCTAAAAAAAACAAGTGGCCTTAGTGTATAAATGTTGGTTTTTTAAAAATGGGTTTTCCAGGTTGCCTTTCCTTCCATCTGGTTTGAATAATTGAATTTAATATAGTAGATTGCTTCTGTAGGGATTTTTAAATATTGTTAGCTGACTTGTGAAATTTATGTTCCAAGACAAAATATATGTATGAATAGTTCAGTCAGATATATAAATTAATGTTAATAACGTTTTGCTTTACCAAATCTGAATCTTTGATGTAAATACTCTTTTAATATTTTAAGAAAAGAATGTTGGTTTCACCACTGCCAATATAGTTACAAGTAATATTTAAATTTTTTTATTTTTTATTTTTAAGACAAACATAAAACATGCAAAACATAAAAAACATATAAATCTAAAAAGACATAATCCAATTCTATGTTTACAGTGTATCAGTTGGTTACAAAAGAAAAAAAAATTGTGCCATTCTTTCATTGTCTTCCCTAGTTACAAGTAATATTAACATTTTTTGTTTTAAATTTTCAGCAAACTCCAGTGTCTCTAAATCTCAATCAAGAGCCAAAGTTTCTGGCCTTAAAATGACTGAAGACTACAACTGATTCTTAAAATTGAGGATCGTGATTGTAACCTCATGTTACAGCTAATATGACTTGTGTATTGTTATATATCTTGTAAATACATTTTTATATAAGGATGTTTGTATGTCACATCTTATACTTCAAATAATTTGACTTTACTTTTACAAAAATATTTTCTACTGCTCCCCACTTCCAAAATATTCAAAGCAAAAATCTATTTAACTTTCTTCTGATTAGTATTAAGCAAATAACCTGAATATTCTTTAGAAAAAATATATAACTTTAAACAGAACTATATATGGGAGGAAATACTGGCCTTTAAAAATGACCAAATTAAAACATCCCTGATCCCTGTTAAGCAACCAAGATGGAACATCTAAAATGCAGAAAAATTCAACCATCACTGGTTTTTATAATTTTTTAAGATTCCTGCATACACACTGTTCACTATAGTATTTTAACCATTTCAGTGGCTTAACCTTTTCTCCTTTATGAACTACAGAACTAGTATAATTTCCTTAACTATTAAAACAGCTATCCCAAACTCCAATGCATCCAATTTATGTTTAATCAGCCTTATTTAATTATTTTAAATTGATTTTTAATTTGTATTGTACTTTGTTTCTGTTTTACTGGCT
>JANHFJ010008134.1:20919-34603 GCA_032468195.1 Cerberus rynchops
GATGCAGATAGAGTGTAGTAGTGATTTCATCACCTGAAATTTGACGAACTTGTTGACCGGCACCACGGGGAAGATTCCTCACAGAACTGCTCCCTGCCCTGGAGAGCTGTCAAACGAAAAACCAAGACGTAGATCACGTGAGCCTGTTATATGGGACGGCAAGTGATGTTCTGATTTTCCTACTTAAGCTCAGTGAATTAAAGCTTCCCACAAGTCTTTAAAGGCTTGCCATGTAGAATGCATTACAGTTGGTGGTGAAGAGAATATGAGCCATCATAATGCAATTTTTAATGTCCTAGATAAGGCTGTGATCTACTCATCTGAAGTAGCTATTACTTCTTTAGAGTAGTGCAAGTTATGCAACCCCATCCAGAATGACTACTGGGACCATACACTAGGAGAGCTCTATTGTTCAAACAATAACTGTGTCTTGCTGGAGTTGAATTTTAATCTATCCCATTCAGATGGTCACAATCTTCAGGAGAGATTTCAGCTGCAACTGTAGTGCTGCTAGGGGCCTTCAGGTAAAACTGGATATCATCAATATGCTAATGATACCAGATCTCAAGCTGCCAGATAACCTCCCCAGGGACTTTATGTAGATACCAAATAATAGAAGGGAGGGAACTAATTCTTGCAGGATCCCACCAGGGATCAACCAACTTGCTAAACTCTATTCCCCTATTACCAACAACTGGAACCCTCCACCAGGAAAGGAATGAAATTACTAAAAAAAGAGGAATGCCTCCAATCTTCAACCCCTTTAGAAGTCCTAGAAAAATACCATTGTCAACACTAGTAAGGATGGTTTGGAGATGGAAAATGACCAAGGCAGGTATTCTACCCCTGTCTAGATCTTTAACAAAGATAATTACTAATAATGCATCTGCCCCAAGCCTGGGTCTGAATCCTGACTGTTAAAATCCAGGTAATAAATTTAGTCTAATTCACTCTGTAATTGGCCCTGAGTAAACATCTCAATAACCTTGTGAAAAAGAGAAGGTTGGATATCAAGCAATAGTCTCCTAATATATTCAGGTCCAAGGAGGGCCTGTTGAGGAAGAACATACCAGTATACCTTTAAGGGCTGCTGGCCTTGCCCCTTTCCCAGTGAAAAATTCACAGCCTTCCAGATCTTAGAAACTTATCTTTCCCTCCAGCTGCCTGAACGACAGGTAATTAGATAACTGAAGGAGCACTGTGCCCATTTTTTAGAAAATTACATGCCAGAAAGAATCCTAGGTAATGGCACAGGACAATGCCCCAGTCATTACAAATACCCCACCCTAGTGGATTCCAAATTCAAGTGAATGCAAGCAAAATGTCGTAACTAATCACAAGAGCTCAGTCTGCTGGGTAGTTCTTAATGAGTTAATCACTTGCAAAAGGGCTGCTGATTCACGACTTACCAACTTTATTGTTGGAGTAAAAACTGGGCATGTACCTGTGTTCAGTCAGTTTCCCTCTTTGTTGCTGTCCATTTGTACTTCAAGCAGCATTTCTATTGCTTCCAGAGATCTTCTGAGAATAAAGGAGCCCTCTGGGATTGCCCAATAGAGAAAGGCCATTTGGGGAGTAATTTCATCAACAACCTAAGTGATACCTGTTGCTTGTTACAGACCAGATCCTAAACCAATTTGCCTGATAGAGTATCAGAAAAATGATCACATACTGCTGGAAACCAGACAGTTCTATTAAGGACCTGGGTGAACCATCTGAACATGTTCAATCATGCATATGAAATGGGTGGTGGTCAGTTGCATTTGGATCAGAAAGTGATTTGACAATAGCAGAGAAAAAATGATAGTACTCTTCACATTCAGCTTATATAATAAATGTTCTGAGGTAGTGACAAGGTCTAACTTGACTGCCTATATATGTTGGAGCCATGATTACCTTGGACAAGTCCATTGTTACTATGGAGATCCTAAATTGGACTTTATTAAACATGGCCCCACTGCAGGGAGGTTGAAGTTCCCCAATACAAGACATGAATGGTTCTACAACCAAGCTAGTAACCAGCAGACAAAGGATCCCATACACATTAGATATCCTATGTATTGGATTTGATTTTAAAGAATAAACTTATTTTTCTGAAGAGAAAAGCGGCATTTAATGGTAATAAATAATAACATGTAATAGTAGTGGCATTTCTCTTATACCTCTGTCTTTCCAGCAATTGAAAATTAGTTTAATAAATTAATTCTGTTATTTCAGTAATTAATACAGTTAATTTTTTGATAAAATTCTATTTTCAGGGAACTGACTCTTTTCTGGAGTAAACTACAGCAAAGAGTAGAACCTTCTATACAAATATATTTGGAGAGATGCCGTCAACTATCTGTATTAACAAAGACTGTGTATCACATTTTCTTCCTGATTAAAGTAATAAATTCTGAGGTAAATATGTGTAAGATAATTATTTAATAAGGAATTAAAATAAAATCTGCCAATTGAAATCACATTGAATGTTAACATCCTACGTGAAGTCAGATAAGAAGGCCTTATCAGATAGGAAGATGTTAGTTTCTTTTAATGTATTAAGGTCTCTTAAGTTAAAATTCTTAAAATAGATTATTTTAGCAATTAGATAGAAAAATATAGCTGGGAACCTTTGGACTTCATATATATATATCAGTTGTCTCTTGTTGAACTAGCAGATTTGATAATTGTCTTCTATTTGGCTGTTTTATTACTTTTTTTCCTTTCACAATCCATAGATTTCAATGTTTCTTTTGTGAAAAATGTACTTGTCAACTTACTTTTTACAGGGAGTTAAATGGACTGAGATGGAATGCCAGTGTTAAGCATCCTGTGGTTTACTACCCAAACCTTTTCCTTCATTATTCAAACTATCAAAAAGTCTTGTCAAACCAGTCATAAATAACTTCTATTATAACTCTGAACAATCAGTGAATGAATGGTCTTAATTGAGAACTGATACAAAAACAACACTATTAAATGATCTTTGAATGATCAATTCTCTATTGGTAATTTCATCAATTTTATCTTAATAGGAATGATTTGGAAGATTTTCAAATCTATTTTAGTACAAATAGCAATCTAAATGTCCTTGTGATAAATAATGGGCCCGAGAAAAAACATTTTTACCCAAATTTAGATAATTTATCCAAGTTTGGGAAGCACTGACTTAAATTAAATGTTGTATTTCCATTCCACTGGGCATACTTCAGTAGCAATCTTCTGGTGCATAAATACATTTCCCCTTGCACTTCTCTGGTAATTATTTATTTATCTATTTGTTTATGTGTATCCTGCCTTTATTATTTTTACAAATAACTCAAGGCAGCAAACATATCCAACATACCTTCTTCCTCATATTTTCCCCACAACAGCAACCCTGTTAGATTAATAAGTTTTCAAGAATGGAATTTGCCTTATTTATTTATTTGTTTATTTATTTGTTTGTTTGTTTGATTGATTGATTTATATACCGCCCCTTCTCCCTAGGGACTCGGGGCGGTGCACAGCCAATAAAACATAAGTACAATAAACGATTGACCTTAGTCAATCTCAACCTGACATTTCCTCGTAGTGATGCATTGCATAAATGGAATATTGTTGATAAACCAAAGATCTTGCTGAAATACATGTTTTATAACAAAGTTAATGTTTTACAAAAAAATTAAGGGTATTTCTTTGAATGAGTATGAATCCCAAATAAATGAAAATCTAAAATTAACATTTGCCCCTTTGAGGTAATTAACATTGGGAATTATTAATGTTATAGCTAATTAATGCAAAATTAATTGAAATCAAAATTATGCATGTATGCATTTATATATTTAGGAACTGGCATTACATTTACAATATAATCTGTTTCTTGTTCTACAGATTGATGCTGCTGGTCTTGCAACCTGTATTGAACTTTGTGTGAAAGCATTACGCTTGGAGGCTAGTGAGAATTCAGAAGTCAAAATTTCCATTTGCAAGACAATATCTTGCTTATTGCCTGATGATTTAGAAGTTAAACGTGCTTGCCAACTAAGTGAATTTCTTCTTGAACCTACTGTGGATGCATATTATGCCGTAGAAATGTTGTATAATCAGCCTGACCAGAAATATGATGAAGAAAACCTTCCAATTCCAAATTCATTACGCTGTGAGCTTTTACTTGTATTAAAAACTCAGTGGCCTTTTGATCCAGAATTTTGGGACTGGAAAATGCTAAAACGTCAGTGTCTAGCATTGATGGGAGAAGAGGCATCAATTGTATCTTCAATAGATGAACTGAACGATAGTGAAATGCATGAAAAGGTAGAGGACTGTCAAGATGAGAACAAAGACATTTCAGCAAATGGGCTTTCTGGATGTTTTGATGAAGCTACAAACTTGCTCAGAGGCATTAGAGATAAGAAACAGAAAAACAGAGAAATTAAAAAATTAAGGGAGAGGGGATTCATATCTGCTAGGTTCAGGAACTGGCAAGCATACATGCAATATTGTGTGCTGTGTGATAAGGAATTTCTTGGACATAGAATAGTCAGGCATGCACAGAAACACTACAAGGATGGGATTTATAGTTGTCCAATATGTGCACAAAATTTTAATTCTAAAGAAACGTTTGTTCCTCATGTAACACTACATGTTAAGAAATCCAGTAAGGAAAGACTAGCTGCAATGAAACCACTGAGAAAATTAGGAAGGCCACCCAAAACAGCAACCACTGGTATAAACAGAAAGAACAATACCTTAGTAAAGCAAGAACAACGACACATAAAGAAGAACAGTCTTTATGCAGCAGACTTCATTGTTTTTAATGACAACGATGGCTCAGATGATGAAAATTATGACAAAGACAAACCTTACATTCCAGAAGTAATTCCGGTTCAAAAGCCATTGCCTGTCAATGAGTTTACTTGCCCTGTTACCTTGTGTAAAAAAGGCTTTAAATACTTCAAGAATTTGATTGCCCATGTAAAAGGTCACAAAGATAATGAAGAGGCTAAGCGCTTTCTTGAAATGCAGAGCAAAAAAGTAATTTGCCAGTACTGTAGACGACATTTTGTAAGTGTTACCCATCTTAATGATCATTTACAAATGCACTGTGGTATCAAGCCTTATATTTGTATACAGATGAAGTGTAAGGCTAGTTTTAACAGTTATGCTGAACTTTTGAGTCATAGAAAAGAACACCCAGTCTTTAGGGCAAGATGCATGTTTCCCAAATGTGGGAGAGTATTTTCAGAAGCATATTTGCTTTATGATCATGAAGCTCAGCACTATAATACTTTCACCTGCAAACTTGCAGGTTGTGGGAAAGTTTATCACTCACAGAATGAATTAGAAAAGCATATTGAAGATCACACTAAATCTGAAAAAATACTACGGTCTGATGGTGATAGTAACTGTTCTCAGCCTTTAGAAAATATTGAAAATACTGAAGAAGTCCATCCAGAAGAGACGCTGGTGCTGCCACCTGACAGTAATGTAAATAATTGTGCCAAAGTAGAAAATTATGTCTCGGATGACATCCATGATGAATCACTTGAGTCTGAAAGTACAAAATTATCAACCAATGTATTGGAGCAGCATAATTCAATCTTGGTTGATAGTGGGGAACAACATTTACTTACTGCAGCAAGGACAGAATCATTAGGTCCAGCCAGCAATGTTTTGCTACCTCTTCTAGGCCAAAAAATTCGAGAGAACATGGCAAAAAAAGGAAAACTACCTGCTGTAAATACTGCCATAAATGTTGGTGCCTCTGTCATCCATCCATTTTGCTCAACGGTTGAAGATACCTGCAGTGACCTTTCTGTTTTCCACGAAGGGAAGGAGGATGATTGTGTTGGTGAACCTCAAGCCATTTCCATGAACTCAGCCAAGCTTGAACCTGATGCTCTTGCAACAAAAAGTCAAAAAAAAGAGAGTAGCCATATGTCCTTCAGCCCTCAAAATGAGTTGGAGTGTCAGAATTTGCTTTCTCCAAAGCCTCAGCTTGAAGAGAGTGTTAGGCCAGCTGCTAATCTCTATAATCAGCCTCTGAAGAATTTAGAAGTTCCACTTGCTTCTACCCAGAACATTGTAGGCACTACTTTTTTACCCATTGTACCATTGGCAGCTCCAGTTCAGAGGTTTACTTGCCAAGTTGAAGGATGTACGCGAATCTACAATTCTTCTCAGAGCATTGGAAAGCATATGAAGACAGCACATCCTGATCAATATGCTGAATTTAAAATACAGTGGAAGAATAAAAAGAGTAAAAAAATAAGTTTGCAAAACCTGCCAAATGATAACAAACCAGTTTATTTTTTACCATCGCAAGTATCTACTACTGCTAATGATGCTTTTCCCCAACAAACCAAAACCACCTTGAATCCTACTTGTACAAGTCAGCTGCAGCAACTGTCAAATGTTCTTTTTCCAGCACGTTTGGAAAATACAACTAACTCATTATTACCAATAGTGGAAAATGTTGGTCTTTCTTCTCATATTAAACATGAATCAGAAAACGCTTTAAGCTCTCAGTTGGCAAGTATGTCCAGTGCAACTTTACCTTCACAGATGGATGATTTAGAAAAGCCAGTTATGCCTCTGAACATCGACAGTGGTTCTGATCCTTTTCTCCCTTTACCAGCAGAAAATGGGCTCATTTCTCTTTTTCCTTCCCCAGCTCACAATAGTCCGAGTTCTGTCTTCTCGCAAATGGAGAATGCCAATCATTTTTCCTCCCAGCTAGAAGGAAATACAAATTCTTTTTCAAAAGAGGAAAGTGTTGACATGCTTTTTCCTTCACAAATAAATAATGAAAGTAACTTCGGTGAAACCACTCCACAGCCTCTTATATCAGAAAAAATAAAAAAAAATCGTAGGCGAGGTACAGATGGAAAAGACAAAAAGCCAAAGCATAATAAGCGGGCAAAATGGCCAGCAATTATCAGGGATGGCAAATTTATTTGTAGTAGATGTTACAGGGTTTTTTCCAATCCTAGATCACTTGGTGGTCATCTGTCTAAAAGATCCTATTGCAAACCTTTGGATGAATCGGAAATTTCCCCTGAAGTTCTACAGCTTAATGGACAATCCTCCCTACTTGCAAGTATGATTCTGTCTTCAAATGCTTTAACCTTACAACAGCAACAGGAGTCATCTTACAATCCAGATGCATGTTTTAAGGAACCATCATTTCTACAGCTACTTGCTAATGAAAATCGGCCAACTGCCATTTTGCAGAATTTGTTTCCACGGACGAACGTAACAAGTTTTAATCCAAATGAAAATGAGGAAGGAAACGAAATTATCAAACAAGCTTTGGAAACTGCAGGAATTCCAAGCACTTTTGATTCTGCAGAGACATTACCACATATAATTACTACCAGTTGTGTTACTAGTACTACACAAATAAATGCAACAGTTTTACCAAATCCAGGCATATCACCTTCATTACCAACAAGTTGCAACCCATCTACCTTGCTCACAGACCAAAACAGAACACTTAACACCAAAATTTCATCAGAAGAATGCAACAGTTTACCTGTGTTTTCAGATGATTTAATACTTAAGACTATTGAAAATGGCTTGTGCCCCCATCTGGTTCCTAATTCTGGTGCCACAACGCATAATTTGGGAAACAATCTTCCACGTGTTTCAGTCATAAGTAGCATCAAAAATTCAGAAGTATGTAGTTTGACTAAAAAAGAGAATAGTGGTTCAAAGAAAAAGAAGAAAACACCTATCCCATTGGTTGTACCTCACATTTCACAAAAGTTAGTAGTTAATGATTTAGCAGGTTTAGGGCTTATCGCTAGAAATGTTGAAGAGAACATGCAAGCAACAGCAGAAATTTTTCAGTCAAATGAAGTAGCAAATAGTGATACTCAAGGGTTAATGGAAAATCTTACAAATAAATTAAGTAATGTTAACAGTGGATTAACAGCAGATATCAAAGAAAACTTAAAGTCGGGTGAAGAAAATAATGTAGAAATTGTTTCCTTGCCATTAAAAAATGAAAATGGTGATTCTCAGGTTACTCTGGAATGTTGCATTCCAGAGAAGTCCAATTTTGAGATTTCAAATGATAACATTGTTCAGAACTTTGAGAAAACTCTTGAAATAATTAAAACGGCTATGAATTCTCAGAAGATAGAAGTTAAAAGTGAAATTCAAGAGATATCCATTGAAGCAATACAGAGCCCACAAAATAATACTCCGCAACGTGTTTTTGAAAACCCTGCACAACTCCCGAAACCTGATTCTACTCAATGTATACCACATACCCAAAATATCGCCCTTGCTAAAAGTCATGAGTCTGAAGCCTCTCATAAAGATGATATTCAATTTATGGAAATTTTAGAAGGTTTGAAAAAGCTGAATTTAGAAAGTGAAACATCAAATCAAGTGCTCGATAATATAACTCATTGTCTTCCAGCAAATACATTAATGCCACAAGTCCTTATTCCAGGTGTAACACCAGAGACCACATCTCTTGTCCAGACAGCTTCAGAAACACATCCTATGTTTGTTGAAAAAGTTCACAAGCCGTTTACGTGCCAGGCTCCAGGTTGTAATTATAGTGCTATGACAAAGGATGCATTATTTAAACACTATAGCAAAATACATCAGTACACTGCAGAAATGATTCTTGAAATTAAGAAACACCAGTTAAAGTATGCTCCATTTAAATGTGTTGTTGCTAACTGTCCCAAAACATTCACAAGAAATTCTAACCTCCGGGCACACTGCCAGCTGGTACATCATTTTACAACAGAGGAAATGGTAAAATTAAAGCTAAAAAGGCCTTACGGACGACGATCCCAAAGCAAAACCTTAACTGTGTTACCAAAACCTAATGAAGTAAGAAACATGCCATATGTGTTAATTGAAAGTAAAAGGGAGTCACACTTGACTAAGGAGCTTGATCTAAAGGAAGAACCAGTCATGGACTCTATGAAGGTTCCAGAAAGATTGATACCAGAAACAACAATACCAGAAAACACTTCTGATAAATCTGAAAAATTAGAAAAACCCTCCCAAATTGTTCCAGTTTCTCTGGAAATTCAAAATATATCCATACGTAATAATCAAGTGCAGCCCAAACTACGTAAGATCAGAAGGCATAGGAAAGAAGAAGAAAAAAAGAACAAAAAGCCAGTTCCTAAGCCTGTGGAATTACCCACTAGTTATAATCCTTATAGACCTTACAAGTGTGTTCATCAAGGTTGTTTTGCAGCTTTTACAATACAACAGAATCTGATTCTGCACTATCAAGCTGTACATAAATCTGACCTACCATTATTCTCTTCGGAGGCAGAAGAAGAAAGTGAACCTAGTAAAGAGGAAGAGGCTGGTAAGGAAGAAGAGAGTGATGCAATTGAAACTGTGAAAGAATTCAGATGTGAAGTAAGAAATTGCTCTAGGATATTTCAGGAAGTTACTAGTCTTATTCAGCACTATGTGAAACTTCATGAGATGACTCCTGAAGAAATTGGTAGTATGAAGTCATCCTTGGATGTTGGAAGATTCCTCTGTGATCAGTCTGGATGTAAATCATCATTTACAGCATATGTTAATTATATTACTCACCTTGAGACAGATCATGACATAAAAATAAAGCAAAACAAAACAGAAGATTGCATGTACAAATGTGATTGTGAAGGTTGTGATCGTATTTATGCAACAAGATCTAATCTTCTAAGGCACATTTTTAATAAACATAATGATAGGCATAAAGATCATTTAATAAGACCTAGGCGATTCCTGACACCGGGCCAGGAAAATATATCAATTAAAGCCAATCAAGAGAAAGTCATGAAAATTAAACACAAAGGATTAAAATACAGGACAGGAAAAAATGGAAACAGAATATCGTTTAGAGCCAAGCGAAGAAAAGCAATAAGTGTGGAAGACAGAAGCTTCCAATTAGGGCCAATTGATGAAAATCAAACATATTCTTTAAAATGTGGAAAGTATATTTATTCAGTAAAGGCAAGAGATGATGCTTTATCTGAATGCATTAACAAATTTATTGTACAATATCCATGTATGATAAAAGGTTGTTCATCAGTTGTTACAAGTGAGAATAATGTAATTCGGCACTATAAATGTCATAAATTATCTAAAGCATTTACTTTACAACATCGGGATCTCTTGATTGTCTCAAATATGCATGTAAAACCTTCCGGAAAGGAGGTTCTCTCACAAAGCGAAGCAATGGAGGACAAAGTTTGTGATATAAAAGAAGTGCAACCTCCCTTGCCAGACACTTGTAAGGACTTGAGCCTGTCTCCTTCGGTGATGCCAAAAGAACCGGAAAAAACCGAGAAGGATGAAGTGGATGAGCTTGCAGAACTGTTTATTACCAAACTTATTAACGAGGATCTAGCAAGTTCAGAAAACCATGTAAAGGCCTCTTCTGATGTAAATAATGACTGTCAGGAAACTAGTTCTTCTCTTTCAGAAAAGCAAAGCTTAAGCAGTAATTTTAAAAGAGTAAACAAAGAAAAAAATGTATCCCAAAGTAAAAAGAGAAAAGTTGAAAAGCAGGAAGAAATCTTGGCTGTTGAATTAAGCAGTGTGCATAGAGAAGAAGAAAGTGCTGTTGCTGTTCAAACTGTTGAAGAACAGTCTTCGACTTTTGATTGGAGTTCATTTAAGCCCATGGGATTTGAAGTATCTTTCCTCAAGTTCCTTGAAGAATCTGCAGTCAAGCAGAAGAAAAACACAGAAAGGGGTGGTTATAATCATTGTGGAACCAGGAAACGTTCTCATTCTAACTCAAGAAAGTCTAATGAAAAGAACTTTGTTGTGAGAACACGATCATGTTCAGAAAGTGAAACTCGTGTACAGTTTGCTAATCCATCACAATTTCAGTGTAGTGGTACTGTAAAAATAGTTTTAGATAAGACTTTTAAAGATTGCACTGAGCGTGTATTGAAGCAGCTTCAGGAAATGAAACCTATTGTCAGTCTGATAAGACTTGATGGACACTGGGAAGCAAAACTAGAGGTTACAAAATAATCAGGTAATATGAGCGGGCTCCTTGTTCTGATCATTAATGTATATCTGTATCACTTTTTTATTTTGAGTAGGAAGCCATTGAGCATGATGCTATTTCTTAAAGTGTTTTTTGTTTTTGTTTTGTTTTGTTTGGAAGTGATTTAACCTAGCAAGTTCATGACGGTTGTCATGTAAATTTATTTTTATCCCTATGGGACTTGGAACAGAATCATTGTTTCAGTTTTGTAAATAATTGAACAAAACCTCAATTTTTTATCAAAATTTGTCCTTTTCCATGACTGAAATCTTTGTGAATTGTCTGTGGTATCTTTCGCCGGGTCACTGCTCATATATAACAGTACTTTTTATTTGTAGATACATTTTTGTATATATTTATTATTGTAAATCATTTGCTGCAAATGGCAGTCTGTAAGTCTGAAATATTAAATGACACATTTATATTCAGAATTTTAATTTGTAACTAAGTGATCCAGTTTTTAAAATGTTCTTTTAAACTTAAATCTTTTTAAAGTAAAAACTACAATAGGTGGGTTTACCATATCCAATTTATTTTGCCTAAACTGTGTGTATAGGAGAGAAAGTTACCAGATCACATTTAAATGGTTAAAATACATACTGACACAGTTGTATTTGTAACTGCAAGAGTCCAATATTATTGGATAGTATTCATATGTAGCTAACTCCAAGTTTTCCTACAACTGCATATGCATTGCTTTTAATCAGATCAAAAACTTCCATAAAATGATGGAAATGTAAAATTTAAATACTTTGCTGACAATGAAAATTTAAACACCATTTGGTATTAAAACAATCCATCGTGAATGTGCTAGAAAATTAGTAGTGTGGAGCAGTGTATATATTTGAGGTGGTGATTTGTGAAGTAGCCCAGTATTGCCTTAAATAAAATCACATTTCATTTCTTGTTTTTTACATTTTATCTTACAAAAATCCTTTTCCTTTTCAAAATTTTGATTGGCGTATAGAGTAACTTCTATAGCACTGCTTTGTAGACAGTGCTTTTTAAAGAATGAATTTTGAAATTTACCACCTTTATATTTATTTCCAATATGTGTTCAAGGTAGCACTAAAATGTAAAAGTGCTATTCAAATAGAAGATCTTTAGAAGAGATGACAGTTTCTTTATTTCCAGTTGCAATTGGACCTACATTTCTTCTTGCCTACTATATATCCATTGAAATATTTATGGCTACTAATGTACTAGTTAATAACTACACGGAGCATGATGTTTAGTAAAAAAAACTTTAGTTATAGCTACCAGTCTCTTCCCTCATCCTTTCATATGGATTACATTTTGAGATTGAAAATAGGCCACTTTTTAGTATCATACAGTCTTCTTTCCCAGAAGGATAAGGAAAAAAACACAATTGTTTCTTATATACTGGTCAAAATGGTAAAGTATAACTTTTCTTCTTCCTTAGTCCACAGTGTAACAGAACAGAAGAAAGCCTCATAAAGGTTCATATGTTGTGTATTCCATACACAGATATAAACACACTATCAGCCTTTTCATATTGTACATCATAGTTGAGGACAGATAATGCCAAAGCTTGCTTTTGTGCCATAGGTGAATGACAGACTGGTTTTCCTGGAAACATTTTTCCCTTTCAATAGTGGTGCATATGTAGGATTTGGTGATTTTATAACTTTTAAAAAAATATATACGGCTCTGTCCTGAAGTGTAAGTTCCTTTCGGCATTTTATTGCAGGCTTTCTGTCTAATGTCTATGGCTATTCAGTAAAAAGCCCTCTTTTAATGTTTAGTATGAAGACACAGCATTTAGTATGTTAACTAGGAATCTAGAAGGGAAACTAAACACAAAGAATAAGTAAATAATACTTTATTGGCAATCAGTAGGTGCCTCATCCTTTTGTAGATGTTTACAGCATCTAGGTCAATAACAATGAAATGTCTTCACAAAATGTTTCAAATAGTAGTAGAGATGTTTTTATGAGGATCTGCAGCTATTTTCAGAATATTGTAAAAATCATTGTAGCATACAAATAAAAGTCATCTAAGAATTCCCAGTAAAATTGGATTGTTAACAGTCTGTCTGAGCCAGAAAAAAAATGTATGTCTGTTTCCCATTGGAACTTGCACAAAGCCTGACTTTTAAAATGTGCTTTTGTATAATGTTTTCCCCTACTATCACTCTCGTGTTTTTTAATATTTATTGCGAAGAAACTACATGCCCAATGAAAATCCAATTTGGAAATACAGTTCATCTGTTTGTGTGAAGGCTGATTTCCAGCACAAACTAACATTCTTTAGAGAGGGAGACAGGACAGATTTGAACCAGGCTTGAGTGCCAAAATAGCCTATACAAACATCCATTTAGCATTTGTGTGACAAACATCTCTGAATAATATTCATGAATAGAAGAACTCTGTGAGGGAAATTATCTGAAATGTAGAAAGGGTCACCTGCTTCTTCTTTAAATTTACTGTGCCCAAATTCTTAAGTCTATAGTATGCAGAAAACAACCAGAATTTAAAATTATATATACAATATAGCACAAATATGTGGTGTTATTTTTATGTTACAGTAATAACTTCTGTGGTTTCAGTTTCCTGGAATTTAATAGTGAAGAGGAATTAAGTGCAAAATCTGGAGCTTGAGAAATGGCAAGAAAAATTAAGTGTCTTTCCTTTATTGGCAACTCCTAAGTAGTACTAATGCTCCAAT
>JANHFJ010008138.1:356585-375260 GCA_032468195.1 Cerberus rynchops
AACGCAATCAAAGCCATCTCTGTGCTGAAACCGGGCCTGAAGCCCGATTGGAGAGGATCCAGATATAACATTGACTCCTGCCAAGTGCTTAGACATGTCTCTGCAATTTCTTCGCAATGTTTTTTCCCCCCCAGAATGGTTTATCATTGACTGCTTCCTAGGGCTGAGAAAGAGTGGCCCAAAATCTCTGGGCTGGCTTTTTGCCTAAGATGGGACTAGAATTCAGGGTCTCCCAGTTTTCAACCTCATCCTTAACCATTACACCAATCTGGATTTTATGTGCAATAACAACAGTGTCAAAATATTGCTGATAGTCGAACTTTGTATATCAAAAATGAAGTTTATAGATGAAAAGTTCTTAACTTTAATTAGCTAGTTTTTAACCTGTATTGGGGAACTAAAGTGTAAGTGATAATTCCCATTGTTGCTGCTGTTGCCTTTTCTCACTCACTATAATTTTAATACACAATAATGTCTAAATCAAGACAGAAAGAGCCCTTTATCATTTTGTGAGTACAGAAGAAAGTGTATGTATGTATATATGTATGTATGTATATGGGGGGAAATTGTCATGTTCCTAAGATCTCCTACACTTTGAAAACTGAACTTAAAAATGGCATTTTAGAAAGCTTGATAGGACATCATTATGTTGCTCTATTATCCATTTTGCAATTTTTTTGGGAAGAAAAATTGTGCCTAACGGTAGCTTTAGGGGAAAAAAATTATCCATACCAAAGTGCATAAGATTCTCTGTAGTTAAAAATCAAACCAATAAAATCCTCTTTTGACCATTCACTTAGTTCAGTCAATACTTTTTCAAAGTAGATGTTAATTTCTTGTTTTGGAAAAGTAACGCATATCTGGATTTAAGTTATGCAAATCCGCAAAGTAGATGGAGGATGCGTAAGATGTTTAGTACATACATCTGGGTTAAGTGAGATGTTTACTATTGTGGTGGGTATTGAACTGATGAGATGTGTGAGGTCTCAAAAAGTGTGGCTTTTCATTTGGAAGTTTGAAAGCAAATGTTCTCTTGCCGTTACACCAAAATAGGAGAGGGAGACCAAGGAATCTGCTAGCATTTTAAAGAGGATGTGTTTGCTTCCAGCTTGCTTTAAAATAAATATTTGGAAAGAGCAGTGAGCTTTGTTTCAGTATTAGTGCCAATAGATAGACTTCAAGATTTTTGCCTTTCAGGTTTTGTTGCTTGCCTATGCAAGGGATTGCATAGGCAAGCCTATGCTGGGGTAACGGAAAATTTTAGGAATGTGGTGGAAATGGTCTGAGCCAGTGGCAGCCTCAGTCGAAAGACCAAGAAAAACAGCAAAGATGCCTATGATGGAACATAGTGGACTCAAATTCAGGTTGACACAACTTAGGAGTCACTGAGGGGACTGTTGCTTGAAAGGCATGGCCAAAAGGGTGCCATGATGTTCTCCTGCCCTCTTTATACAAACAACCAATTATTCTTTCTTGGGGAACAGGACCTGGATAATCAGACAAATGAGATAGCTTTGACTGTCATGGACTGTTCCTTTAGGGAAATGGGGTGGGCAATGAAAACCCTGAGCAGCATTAGCAGTGCTTATATTAGTGTTTCTCAACAAATTACAATGTGTGGACTTCAGCTCCCAGAATTCTCCCAGCCAGCACATGTAAATTGCTAAGGCTGAGAAACATTGGTTTATGTCCTGACTGCTTTCTCAATTAAAGAAGAATCTCTTTTTGTTTCTCTCTCTCTCTTTCCCCTTCCCCCCCACAAATAATTTTCACTGTATTGTTCCTGACTCTATTCCCCTCCCCCAGCCAGGCTATCTTCAGAGCCTCAGTTCTGGCCTGAGCAGGTGAGCAGTCTCTGCATATCAATACAACTTTCTGATAAGGACTAACTTCCCAGGTGAAATCTATATTTTCTGTTTCAATATAGTATTCAGCCCATCTGTAGGTTTTTCGTTACATACCCAAGTTTATAAATGATGTGCTCATTTTGTTTGGCTTAAACACTAAAGTTTACATTGTATAACAATGAAAGACCCATGGGTTTCTGATTGTCCATGCTAATTTCACTATACTTAAGCGTTCCCTTAAAAAGAACCATGACTGAAACTGAAGGGGATTGTTCCTGTAAAACTAATCTAAATAAAAATATATATCTTTACTTGATCTACTGCTATAGAGAGCCAATCAAATGGAATGAAGTGCTTTAAATTGAAAAAAAGAATTTAAAAAGTGATAGTTTATTACTTACTCTGATGCTTCTGCAGCATTCTTTTTAAAGCTGTAAAAGTGAAAGATTCACTTTCCTTCTTATCTAAAAAGAACTTAAATGTTAATTTGGTAAAATTGTTCACCAGTTTTTAACCTACTAGCAAAAATCCTACTGGCATGTTTCTCTTAACAATGAACAAAATAGAGGTGGGGATTTTTGTGTGTGGGGAGGGTGTCTCTAAAGGGAACATTCAGAATGGATGTCTTCAGTACTGAGAAAACTTCACATTTGTGGGATCTTGACAAAAGGGAAGTATAATTATAGAATTCTGAGCCCAGTCATTTACACTAAATATTTATAGGCTAAACTGAAAAGTTGAAAACCACTTTCCAGAAAAGCCACTTTTTAAATGCTTTTCAGGAAACTATCAGTCATTAGTAGATGGTCTTGATTTGAATGGGTCTTGCTTCATCTCTACTAGAATTAAATAGAGATGCAAATCTTACTTAAATCCATACTAACTTTCCAAATTTTCCTCATTTCAGTGACATAATTTAAGGCAAGGGGAAGGGAATCATTTTGCTGTGGCTGTTGTTAAATCATTGGGAATAGAAACTCTTTGGTAATATACTTCAATAAACCCAAAATTCAGCCTTTCCCAACTCCATGGTCTCTGGTAACACTGAGACTACAACTACCAGGATTCTTGGAATAAGTCCTCCAAAGTGGAAAAAAGCCAATCTGATTCCAATTTTTAAAAAAAAATTCAGGAGGGGAGACAGGAAATTTTAGGTCAGTTAAGATCTCCTTTGTTTAAAAAGATAGAGACTATTATTAAAGAAGAAAATAATCAAATATACATGAGTCTTGCAGAGCGTAGTTTCTACTAAAGTAAACTTTGTTTCCTAAAAATCTTCTAGTATGTTTTGAGAGGGTTAACAAGCTTGCAGACTTAAAAAAAATATTGGACAAAATCCTAAACAGCCAAGTGGGATAAGAGCGTAGGTCTTCTCATGGATGGCAATTATTTAAAGAGCAGAAAGCAATATGTTGGAATTGGAGAGTATCCAGAAATGTCATGTCTTCATCATTCTTTTACCATTAAATGGAATCCATCCCACATTCACCTGGTAATGGGGGGGGGGGGAAGGCATATAGAATTGTTTATATTTTCTAGAATGTTGCCTAACAGTTCTAGGTGGGTTTCCAAACTCCAGAAAACACTGTGTATGATATCAGAATGTACCAACACTTTATAGTCTGCATTATGCAAGCAAACCAGTGGACTGAAATAGCAATTTATGCAGAAGAGCAATATCAATCACAAATCAATGTGATTGGAATCCATGCATTAAATTGAAGTACTGCTTTTCAGCCTACATGTCTTACATGACAGTTCAGCTTGCCCTTCCATCTGTCAAATCCTCTACAAGAACCATTAGCTCTTTTTTCCCCCTGATATTATCTGATGCAAAATCTTGGTAAGCAAGCTCTGTGTTAAGCCTAATGAAGTTGTTCTGTCCTGGCTATTCTTTTTATTATAGTGTTTTATTTTTTTTTATACAAATCAATTTTACATCATCAAATTGTGTATCGTCTGGGTGTATAAACATACTTAATACAACTTATAATTACCAGATATTAACATATATCATCATCATAATAATATTATATAATACTGTACAATATCATTAAAAGTTCATATTCATCCTTACTCTCAATATTACTGTACCAAATTTTCTTATTAACATTCACAATTACATTCTATTTCTATTTCTTATTTTTATTGTCTAACTACTGGTAAAATATTTCCCATATCTTATAAAATTCACTTGATTCTTTTTCCTTCATTTCCAGTGTCAATCTGTCTATTTCCGCGCATTCTAATATTTTTCTAATCACCATCCCCTCCTTAGGGATCTCATCATGTTTCCAATTATGCGCAAATACAATTCTAGCTGCTGTTATTACATGTAGAATCAGATACATATTTTCCTTACTAAATTTCTCTGGTATAATGCCCAGAAAAAAATTCTGGTTTTAAATCAATGTGTTGCTTTATCATTTTTTTCAACCATGTATGAATCTTCATCCAAAATTTCCTTGCCATTGGGTGTGTCCACCATATATGGTAGTAGGACCCAGGTGTCTGGTGACATTTCCAACATTTGGCCGACTAATGGAAGTATGCTTAAAGTTGATACTAAATACTTCTTCCTAAGAAGATGCAGAATTGAATTGCCATTTGAATTATATTCATAGCATAGAAAAAATAAGCCTCTCTAATAATCTAGAGCAGAGTCTCCAAATTTATCATGCTGGCTGGGGAATTCTGGGAGTTGGTCCACAAGTCTCAAAGTTGCCAAGTTTGGAAGGCTTTGGTCTAGAGCAGAAGGTAAAGACCATATTCCAATTCAGTTAGGCAACTTTGGATCGATTCTCTGTCTCCATGAGGTGAAGTGGAATCTTTCCCAAAGGAACAGAGCTGAACTGAGCAATGAAATGAGGCTTCATGGAAGATTTGATGTTTCAGAGCACTGGAGAAAACCAGGCACATATTTTTTTTTCAAATATGGTACTTTTAGAATCTGTTTCTGCATAATATGTCGGAGTAGGGGCAGGTGAAGAGACAAGAGGTTTACTAAAAATGGTATAAAATCATTGATGGTTGGCATTATAATAAATCGAATAAATGAAAGAATGAGCAAGGAGGTTCACCAGAACTCCCTAAACACCCTATACCATTTCAGTTAGGTGGCTGTCCAGTCTTTTGTTAAAAATCTCCAGTGATGAAGCTCCTACAACTTCTGAAGGCAAGCTGTTCCACTCTTTAATTCTCCTCACTGTTAGGAAGTTTCTCCTTAATTTCCAGATTGCTTCTCTCCTTGATTAGTTTTAATCCATTGTTTTTTGTCATGCCTACAAGTGCTTTGGTAAATAAGTTGACCCCTTCCTCTTTGCAGTAACCCCTAAAACACTGGAATACTGCTATCATGTCACCCCTATATCTTCTGTTCTCCAGACTGGCCAATTCTTGCAACCATTCTTCATACGTTTTTGTCTCCAGGCCTTTAATCACCTTAGTTGCTCACTTTTTCCAAAGTCTCAAGATCTTTTTTGTAATGTGGTGACTAAAACTGGTTACAGTATTTCAGGTGTAGCCTTATTAAGGCTTTATAAATCAGTACTAATATTTCACGTGATACTGATTTTATCCTTCTGTTTATACAACCAAGGATTGCATTAGCTTTTTTTGTCTGCTAACTCTTTTATACTTGTGGTAGAGGCTACTTTCCAATAAATTCGTAGAGCTAAGACTTCAAATAAAAACTAAATTTAATCTAATTTAATGAAATGTATGAAATGTCATTAGTATGATTTATCCTCATGTATTTTAACAGGAGAGAGTACTGTATATATCACATTGAATGTCTTAAAGGAAAGCAGATATGAATTTAATAGTTTTGATAGTTCAATTCTATTGATAGGGAGACAGATTGGACAACATTGCATAAAAACCTTCCCATTTGTACAGCTGGATGACTTAGGAAATGATGTTTTATGAGATATAAGGTAGCAGAAGTTCATAGAAGGGAAGAACAATATATTTGAATATGAAGGGAAATAGACTTTTGTATTGAAAAAGAGCTGTATCAATTCTAGTGGATTGGTATGTTTTCTGAATAACATAAAACTTTCATTAACAATATTTCTCTTTTTACAATTAAAATTAAATTTCCTTTACAATTAAAAGAAAAAAAATTCTTTCAACCTCAGGTATTATGTTTTTTAGTTTTGGGAAGTATATGGTTTTGGGAAGTATATAATATTTAGTTTTGGGAAGTATATGGTTTTGGGAAATATATAGTATTTAGTTTTGGGAAGTATATGGTGGAATAGTAACTTGCAGAATTATAAACGACCCTATAATTTAATTATCACAAACATTACAAAAAGTATACTGTAATTGATAGTAATTACATTAACGAATATTAATGAAATACACCTAGGATATAAAAAAGTCTAGGACATAATGCAACATGGTGGTTTTATTCTTTTTCTGGGCTTCAAGCTGACAACAGTCATGTCTAGTCCAACATTCTTGCTGGGTGACCAGATGGCACGGAAAAGAGGACAAAGTGTACTGACATCTTTAATATTTGGTAGAACAGGAAACTGAGCAGATATCTTGTTTTGCCTCCTTGAGAGCCAGCTGTCTTTATGTTTTTTTCCTTTCATTAAACTCTGAAAAATTCAGGCAGTCTGATTTGGAAACACTTTTTAACCTCTGTTTTAGCTGGTTGAAAGAGGTTTAACAGGGTAGGATAAAGGTAAAGTCTTCTTGAAACTGAAGGCCTAAACTTTGTATTGAAAAAGATAATAACAAAGGTAATAGCAATGGCAATAGCAATAGCAATAGCACTTAAACTTATATACTCACCCGTAGTGCTTTACACTCTCTGGGCAGTTTACAGTGTCAGCATATTCCCCTCAATAATCTGGATCATTATTTTACTGACCTCAGAAGGATGAAAGTCTGAGTCAACCATGAGTTTGTCTAGACTGAACTTCAGCCCATGGGCAGAGTTAGCCTGCAATACTGCATTCTAACCACTGTGTCACCAGGCTAGAGGGTTTTTGTCCTAAATTCAATCCTTAATTGCATGTTGAGTGGCAAGAAGGAACACTGAGATTTTAGATCTTCTTTTACAAAAAGTATATTGAATTAGGCAAATAAAAGAAATGAACCCCATTTTGCAGCCACATGAATAGCTTTGGAAAGAATCTAAGCATGAATCTATCCCATATACTCGAACTGGAGTTTGTATCAGAAAACATGAAACTCTGATTACCTATTATGTCTCATGATCTGTCATTGGGAAAGTGTCTATATCTCTCAGACTGTGATGAATTTTTTAAGACAGTTCGAAAATAGTGAGATGATGAAAGAGGCAGATTCAGTAAAAATCAGTGCAAGAGTTTTTAGCATACCTGATCTTTTGACTGTGGCAATTAATAATTGAGATTACTTTAAAGGTTGCTGCAACTCTATGGCAGGATTGATCCTAGACCCTATTTCTACCTTTCTTTAGCAATCTCTCCCATGATTCTGCCTAATAGACTATTCATGTACATCCATCAAATTTACAGTTTTATTCAGTAAAAAAAGATAAATGAAGGAAGAAAGAAGGCAAAGTAAAAATTGGTGTGGGTGGGTCTGCGTTGACAAGAAATGGTTGGAGGGAAAGAGAGGTTAAAATAGAAGAACAGAAAATGGATAAATTCAAAGCTGGAGGAAGACTTAGAACTGAGCCAAGCAAAAATAGGAATAAGAAAAGAATTGAAATCAATCAATCAATGGTTGTTTGCAACTGTGTCATCAAATATGCAACAACCCATTGCCATTTAGGTGACAATGAAGTGTGATTGTAGTGATACCAATTATATACATCTGTTCTCTCTAATGTGCAGAAACCTGCTTCTTTCCTTCCTCCTTGGCATTTTTTTCTTGAGAAAGCACCAACAGCCTTTTAAATTGGATCTATGGCAATAACTCATTGACTCATGAAGAATCTAATGGAGGTGAAGCTCCACAGAGAAGCTCTGTGCCTGTCCTTTAAATCAAGGACAGGGAATATTTGTTAGATGCCTCCATCCCTCAGGTTAGACGCTGAGGTAGAAATCAGCTCAAAATATATACCCTACCCCATGCTGGGTTTGGACTTTGCACTGACCCCTACTTTGATCTGCGGCTCTTGCTTGGACTGTCTCTCCTTTGTTAAGCAGGCACAACTCTGTCTTGTGTTAATGAAACTGCTTTTTTTCACACCCACTGCCACATTTGATGACACTCCCTCTGAACTCAAGAAGCCTCCCCAGAGTGTTTCAACTGTGTCTTTCATAGACTTACTGACAGTCAATTTGCTGAGGAAGTTTTTTTGGAACCTTTTAGCTGGGTTGCCTGTTGCTGCACAGAATCTCATATTTCAAAGGATTCCAGAAAATGATTTCGCAATGACAAAGGGAGCTTTGAATGCTCCTTTTTAAAACAAAAAATTCTACTGACTTTACCATGCCATGACCAAGAAATGTCTCTTCCTTGTATTGCTTTTTGATTTGATGCTACCAATTTCCATGTGTTCCCTCTCCCGTCCCTTTCCAAATATAATTTACTCTTCTTTTACTTTTTTAGAAGTCAAATATCCATTCATTTCTTGGTGTGGCAGCTATCTTAACATTATTTTCTCATTTCTATTTGTAGGACTACTTTCTGTAAATAAATATTGAGATTCCTATCATTTCTTAATCAAACCTGCACTTGTAAAGACTCTGATCACATCTCTATTGCTCCCCAGATATATGAGCAGTCGGCTGCTTTCTTAAATGGTCTGGTGTTTCTCAGGCTGTGCTTCTTTGTGTTTTGGAAATTTTTTTTAAAGTCTGAACAGATACAGTCTCTTATCTATTTAAACAGAGCCAGAGCCAATATGAGAAATGATTCTTGTAGCACACTGCAGCTAATCCTCCTACCTCATCCAATGATTATTCATATCTTTGTAGGATGTATCAGCAGAACGTGGATATATTTTATGAAATACGTCATGGCATGCAGCTCTTTATGTCTTTTTAAAATTCAAAATGCACATCAGAGTTGGGGTACACGGATAAGCAATCATACCCTTCCAATCACAATTTTAAAAAGACAAAGCATACTTCAGATCAGAATCAGAAACTAAAAATATATTTAATTGCTGCTTTTGATGCAATTTGGAGAGGAAAATACTAATTTCATCCCATTTAAAACAGAACATAGAACAATAGGAGTGGAAGAGATCTTGGAGGTCTTTTAGTCCAAACTCCTGCCCATGGCGGAATTCCTATACCATTCCAGACTTTGTTTGGGCTTGATGGGATAGATACATATGACCATAGAAAGAATTACAGAATAACTGAACAGAATAATAGAGCTGGAAGGGACCCTAGGGGTCATCCAGTTCAACCCTCCCCCATCCAAGTAGGAGACTATACCATTTCAGACAAAGTGCTGCCTAATCTCTTCTTAAAATCTCTCCAGTGATAGAGCACCCATAACTTCTGGAGTCAAGCGGTTCTCCTGGTTATTGTTCCCACTGTCAGGAAATTCCTCCTTAGTTCTAGATTGTTTCTCTTTTTTATTAGTTTCCACCCATTGCCTCTTGTCCTGCCTTCAAATGCTTTGGAGAAAAGCTTGACCCCATTTTCTTTGTGGCAAATATTGGAACTCTGCTATCATGTCATCCCTGGTTCTTCTTTTCACCAGGCTAGACATACCCAATTCCTACAATTGTTCTTCATATGTTTTAGCTTCCAGTTAGTGCCCAAACCATCCTTATTGATATTCTCTTCACTCTTTCCAGCATCTCAACATTTTTTTTTTGTATTGTGGTGACCAAAACTGGATGCAGTATTCCAAGTGTGGTCTTACCAAAGCATTATAATATGGTACTAACACTTCACAGGATCTTGACTCTATCCTTCTGTTAATGCAGCCTAGGATTTCATTGGCCTCCTTGGTGCAGCGGTACATTGCTGGCTCATAATTAAGTTGCCCACTAGAATTCTTAGATCACTTTCACAGTTATTGCTACTGAGCCACATTCCACCTACTCTATACCCATGCATTTGTATTTTCTTGCCAAAGTATAAAATCTTACTTTTCTCACCATTGAATTTCATTTTGTTAGATATGGCCTGCCAGCTTTGTGTCATCTGCAAATTTGATGTTCTCCTTCTATCCCCTTACCTAAATCATTTATTATGATATTGAAGAGTACTGAACCCAAGACAGACACTGCTTGCTTTCCTCATGTAGATGTACAGTTGAATGTGATTGGCCACTTATGGTTGAAATGCTAGTCCACATTTTTTTGCTTACCAAGAAGTAGGTTGTAGTTTACTTTCTCAAAAACTTCATTAAAATCCAAGTATACTATATTCATAGTTTTCTGGTCCACTAATTTAGTCACTTTGTCAAAGAATGAAATAAGATTTATTTGGCATGATCTGTTTTTAAAAAACCCATGTTGGCTTCTGGTTACACCACAACCTGGAAGACCAAAAATCTCCATAGACATCCTTTTGGTTATTACTTTGCTTGCTTCTAGGTATTTTCAGATCTGTTGCTTAATTGTCTTTTCCAAGATCTTTCCAGATATTGATGTAAGGCTGGTTAGGCTGATGAGTCTGTAGTTTCCATGTAGAATCCATTTTTAAAATGTTTTTTTTTTTGAAGATTGGAACAATGACAGCTCTTTTCCAATCCTCTGGTACTTCCCTGGTGCTCCAGGACCTTTGAAAAATATGGTTCTGAAATCTGCCATCTCCTTCATAATTTCGGAATGGAATCCATCTGGTCCTGGTGATTTAAAATTGTCTAGTGTGGACAGGTGTTGCCTTACCATTTTCTTGCCTATTTTAACCTGTACTTCTAGGCTGTTTTTTACAGCTCTATTTTTGATAAGTTGGGCTATTTTTTTTCCTTTTGTGTGAAGACAGATGTAAAGAATAAATTAAACACCTCTGCTTTCTCCTTGCTACCCCTCACTTCTTTGACATTTTGTTCCATTAGTGGACTGATTGTTTTCTTGAAATTTTTCTTGTTTTTTACATATTGAAAGAATGCTTTAATATTATTTTTGACATTTGTTCCAAGTCTTAGTTCATTCTATGCCTTAGCTTTCCTGATTTGATCTTTACAAATTCAGGCTAGATGGTGGTTTCTTCTTAGATTTCTTATTTTTATTTTTCAGTGATTCTGGATGAAGTTTTATAATCATATTTTTCAGGTTCTCAGGCATCTTACGTTATTTTCCTCTTTTAAGGTTTTCATCCATGAATCCTTCCCAAGCTGTCTCTAAGTTTGTTGAAATCAGTTGGACCGCTATTCTGATTTTGCCTGCATTATATTGAATGCCAATATGACATGGTCACCCTCCTCTAAAGTTCCTGCTATTTCAACTCCCTCTCTAATTTATTGTGTGTTTGTTCAGCCATCATGATTCTTTCTGTGGGTTTAAACCTTGACTCTGGTGCCAGATTTAGACTCTGCTTTTCAGATTTGGGTCTTTCATTCTGGAATCTTGGACTCAAATTTTGGCTGTGCTGAATTGGACTTGAACCATAGACTTGTTTTGATTTTGAACTTGAGAACTTTATTAACTTGTTCTCTGTTCTGTAGAGATTCTCAGTCATCCAGGTCATGATTGTCCCAAAGGCAATTGGACTTTCTTGTTTTTTCTTTTGAATATGTTTTGCTTCTCATCCTTGTTCTCTGTTCTCAAACTAGAGAATTGGACTAATTGAGTTTCTGTTGATTCCTGTGCAGGGTGAATCCTGGGAGTACTATTGGGGTGGATGAAGCTTCAATAAAGATTTCACCCCTTGAGGGATGTGTATGTGTGTGTGTATGAGCAGTACAGGAGAGCAAGTGAGGTTGCCCTCTAGATATAGCTTTTAATCCTCAATTGTACTGTATGTAAAAAATGACAGATGAATAAAAAGATGAAAAGTGAAATAAAATGTCATCTGAAAAGAAGAAAATGGTATCTTAGCTGAGAGTAAAAAATGAAATATCAGCTAGTAGTTAGTGTAAAAGGTTATAGAAAAATAGTTGTTTTCATTAATACTGTTCTTTCCTTTAAAAATGTTGTAGCTTTTATAGTTTGTAATCCATAGAAGAAGGCAGAGTGATAATTGCAGATAAATAGAATCTGCAGTGTTTTATTGAAGTTTAGAACAGTTTTATAATCCTCGTAAATCAGTTTACAGTCCTCATAAATTTACGCTCTTGATTTGTGGTTAGTGTAAACAAGCCTTGCTTTGTAATAGCCAGAGAAGCTGTAGTGTAAGTAAAGCCTTATAGTGTAAAAAAGTCTTGAATGAATGATCATTCAATTTTCTCAGGATCATTCAATACATAAATATTCATATTCAGTTCATTCAGGATCATTGAGTTCATCTAAAATCAGTTCACAGATTATAATCTTTATAATATGCAGCATGTACAGTATGGTCGAAGAAAAAAATCATTTTCAAAATTCATTACAAAATTCATTTTGTAATTATAATCCTTGAAAGGATGCATAGTAAATGGCAAAAAACCTATGCAGCTAATATTGAAAAATTAAAAAAGAGTAGCTGATATAAGACAAGATATAATAAATGCTGAGTTGCTGTGATTTGTCCTCCCACCCTCCCTCCCTCCCTCCCTCTCTTCAGCATAACAAAGGGAGGGGCTCTTCTCTCCCCAACAAAAAATGCTGTTTGTCTACTACAATCCTGATTCAGATCTCATACAAAGAAAAGCACAATTAAGGTGCTGAATACTTCTGTATTTGAAAGAATGTAGTTTGACCCTGAGATATTCATTCCAAATGAATGCTGTAACAACAGCATATGTTCACTTGCTATTGGTGAATTATTTATCAGGACAACGTTACCAATCCTATTCTATCCAACTTTGAATCAGGAGACTTTTGATTAGGAGTTGTCTCTCCAAAGGAAAAATAAAATAAAATACACCATTACATTTGCAACCTAAATTTCAGAAATAGGACTTTTTGCATAGCAGCATTGAAGTGCTTCTCTTCACTATGTAGGCTAGCACAGAAATGTTCCAACTCAAAAGAGTGCAAACCAGTCTTTAGCCTTGTCTTTTGACTTGAGAGTGAAGCAGTAAAGATTCTGATCACCATGCATGAATGGGAGAGGATAGAGTTGGAGCAGCTCTTGATGGATGTTACTAGAAGCAGAATATCCCACTAATTTTCCTTCCTCCAAGTGTGGTAAGGGGAAAACCATCTCTCTTCCCTCCCCCCTCTTTTCTTGTAAGGTTCAGTGGTGGAATTCAAATTTTTTTACTACCAGTTATGTGGGCGTGGCTGGATGGTTATGTGACTGGGTGAGCAGTTTCTATAAGCAGGGCAATAAAGATTAGGCTAGAAACAATACCAGAATGTTTTTTCCTTCCTACAGGGATTAACCCTGTAAAGTGGAAAAAAAACAAAAGGAGATTTTTTTCTAACAACTGGTTCTCCAACTGCTTAGAAAATTTACTACCAGTTCTAGTGAACCTGTTAGAACCTGCTGAATTTCACTTATGCTTAGGTTGCAGATAAAGAGGGAAAAATAAGGTGGAAAAACATTTTTTTTCACTTTTTCCAGAACACCTCAGGCTGCCCATGCAGCTTGGGGGTTGCAGGTGACAAATCAAAAAGGTGATGCTATGATATATTCTGGAGGAAAACTCCTCTGCAGGCATCACTCTTGTGGGAAGCAATCTTTTCATTGTGAGAAGCAGGGCTTTTTGATACAGGAACAACTAGTGCTAAATTGACTTTCCTCTTCCCTTTCTCTCCCCTTTCAGTTTTCCTGTCATCCATGGATTGGCAACAGAAGTTTGGCAAATAGTTCTGAAAGATCAGAGAATGTACGTTCCAATAAGGTCAAATAGTTAAGAGTGGAAGGGTAGATCTCTGCCCTCAAATTTATCTTAATGCATTTCAGCCATGCCTATCATGGTTGGGATGTGGCAGAAGCTGAAATCATCCTTGAAATCATTTGACTGTACATCAGGAAAAGATGGGTGAGATTGCCTTCCTAGTAGGACAGGGATGGTTGAAATATTTGGATGCACTTGTTCCTAGGCCAGCAGACCCCAACCTTTTCAGCTTCATGGACTGATGGTGTTGGTTAGGGGTAGGGAATGTTTTTGTGTATGTGTGTGCCTCTTATGCAAATGTAGCTTCACATGCTTGTCTGCTGCTTGTGCAGCCAGGTTTCCAATGGGCTGTAGCCTGGTATCAGACTGCAGACTGGAGACCTCTGTCCTAGGCAAACTTTAATGAAGAAAGTAGGAGGAAGTTTATTTATTGTTTTGATTTTTCTCCATCATATTCAAGACTCTGAGACTTAACACCACACATGTCCCTAGAAGGCAAAATCACAAAACTGCATCTCATTTACTTTGGTCATGTCATGTGGGGATAATTTACTGGAGAAAGTAATCATATTTGGAAGAGTTAGTGGTAAAGGAAACTAGGCCATCAAAGAACATGGTGTTGGACACTACCAAAGCTGACACCAGCCAAAGCATAGAAAAAGAAATAGTGCAAAATCAGAATATATGGAGAAACCTGGCCAGTAGAATTGTCAAGAGTTGGACTTGACTGAATGGATTTCATCCTCTTCCTCCTCCTCCTCCTCCTCCTCATCATCATCATACTGGAATAAAAGAAATCCTGACAATCCAAGATTATTAAATTTTCAAATATTTCAGGGAAGAAAGATGCCTTTTCATGATGGAAATAAGAAAGTTGAAGGTTCTAGTTTTCCTTTTTAGTGGCCGATGGATATTGCAATTTATAAAATAGCATTCATTTCCCAGGAAGATAGATTTAATCTTAATGTAGACTCATCCTAAGAAATCATGAAGTTTGCATTTGGGACTCAAATAAGGCTCAAGTCACAAGTGGAGTTTCTGATAACAAAAGACGATGCAGACTTTTCCATCATGAAAACCTATTATTTTCTTTAAAATATAAGCATTGTATCTAGCTTCAAAACTCTGAAAATATCAGATCTTCTTGTGGGAGAATGCTAAGAAGGTGGCTAGGTTTAAATATCTGTTAAAGCTGCCTCTAGCATTTAATCCAGTTTGCCTGTTGGGAAAATTTGGGAGAGCAATTTTAATGGTTTCTTTTTGTTATTATTGCTTATTATCTTTAGATTCTTTTTGTTAGCTGCCTCTTGAGCACCATTTTGGCATTCAGTGACTTCAATAAATAAAACACACTTCAGTTAGATTAGTGAAAGTCCCAGGGATAATTCCACTTTTCTTTGTTTCCCCCCTTCCCTTTTCTTTAGAGTCTGAAGCTTGTAAACAACAGAGAGATGTTTCCTTACCTTTTGGAGAGAAAGGGAGTTCTGGTTTCTTTGTTTCTACTTAAGCCTTGTACATAAGTTTACATCATGCTTCTTACTTTTATCTGCCTATATAGCTAGGCAGTGATTGCACACCTGGGTTCCTCCAGCAGTACCATACTTTGAGCAGTGGTAGACTGATTCTTCCTAGCAACTGGTTATTTGCTGATATTGGTACAATGATTAATATTCAGTGGGGAAAGTTTCTTCAGTTCCTGCCAAGGATTGTTCTGACATACAGTTTTCAAAGACAGAACCATGTTTTTCCAGTGTCATGTATTGGGTGTAAAACATGGATAAGGGTGACCTCTCCCATAGGCATGGAGAGAAGTGACATGTACATCGTGATATCATGTGAAACACATTCATTAGTATCTATTTATTTAGCATATGGTATATTATACATGGACTTACAATGTATATTAGCATTTCACCTAAATTAAAAACATAGTAAAATATGATTGTTAAATATATCCATATTCATATACCAATGTCTAGGCAATCTAACCACTGAAGTGCAGCATCATTTATATGAAAAAAAACGCAGTTACTGGGCCACTATATGCCCTCAGTTTACAGCCAGTCATGATGTGATCTACAGTTTGACATGGGACACCTGTCACACTGAAGGGAGGATGCTATGCCCCATTTGCTCAGTGAATCCCAGCAGATGCCATGTGAGGTGCAACATGATTGTCTATTGCTGGCAAGATAGTTTAAAGCTTGGCACCTTTTGCATAGGATCATCTATATGTCTTCCTGTGTCTGGGTGCTCAGCAACCCATTTGGCTTTCCATTGGGAATTGAAGTTAATGTTGTATAAGTGCAAGTGGGTGCTTCCTAAATTTGATAAATAGGGAAAGTCGGCATGCACTGGTAAGACAGAGTTGTTGAATTTTTCTGTATTCTTTCACTTGTCTTTATAGAGCCGATGGTTCTATGTGACTCATAACAGGAAGCCAGAAAAGGGGAAATAGTTTTAATACATCCACTTATAATCCTCATGGTGTCATTGAGTCTGGCATCTAGCTTACTATGGCAGCTTACTATGGCAGCTGTTAATCCATTTGAGGGCACAGTATTCTGCTGCAGAGTAGACCAGTCCTAGTGCTGATATTTTGAAGGTGGCAGCTGAAGCTTCCCATTTAATACTGCATTATTTCTGGAGTATGTTGTCCTAGTATTGATTTTGCCACTGTGTTCTCTAGATGTGTCTAATAGGAGAGGGTCTAGTCCAATGTTATTCCAAGATACTTGGAACGAGAGCTGTAAGCTATTTAAATAAATCTTTGGGACTTCATTTGCCAGTTTGGTATTAAAATGGGAGCACATATTTACCATTTTGCTGACCCTAGGAGTAAGCCTTCAGTCATTTTCCCAAGATCTTAAGAGGAGGTTGGAGAGGAAGTTGTCTGCCACCTTGGGGTTGTTGTTGTTTTTTGCATTACTATGGGCAAATTATCAGCATATTCATATTTACATCTCCTTCTCACTATATATAAGTTGAATAATGTGGGTACCATTACAAAGCTTTGCAAGAGGCCATTGTTTAATCTTCTTACCTTACTTATGTTATCCCCCATTATTATCTGAAAAGATCTATCACTCAGTATATTAAAGATTTTAACAGGGGATGATACGTCACAGTTTATATAATAATCCATCTTTCCATACTGTGTATATGCTGCAGTTAGGTCCACAAACACAGCCATGTTTTTTAAGGCCTCATTAGAATCCATCTTCAGTATGGACTATTAGGTTTAATAACTGATCTGCACAGCTCCAGTTATGTTGGGAGCTGGCTTGCTTCACAAGCAAATGTTCATCTATAACGGGACCTATTCTGTTTATGATTTCTCTCTCCAGGAGTTTGTAGTAGGAACTCCAAAGGGCAATTAGGTGGTATATTTTGGCTCTGTCTTGTGGTTTTCCAGGTTTTAGAAGTGAATTCTGTTGGAAAGCACTAGAATCAAGTCATTTGGGTCAGATATGTGTGATGTGACCAATAGTATTACCTAATCTTTGAAAGCTGAGAGGTATTATAGCCAAAAGAAGTTTACTATGCTCTTCACCTCTTATGCCTCCTAAAAGGGAGTTGACATTTAATGTAAGTAACAAAAACTTACAGTCTACTGTTCAACTGCTTCATGGAGAACACTGAGAATGTGTATCTGAAAGTCAAGATCTATATAACTCAAGCAATTTTGAACAAATCAGAAATGAAACAGCAAAGAATCCATCTTCATCCCATTTAAGAATTATGTGTTCTTTTCACCCTCTTGAAAGAATAATAAAAAAGGTTTAGTGAGGATATCTGCTACCCTGCTAAATGAGAAAGTTCAGATAGGCATCAGAATCAGGAAAGGACAGAAGTAGAACGAGAATTCACTAACCAGGGATCACAAGGCCAATGAAAGATTTGAAATGAGAGTCTTGTGTCACCGAAGAGCAAACGTGTCAGATGTTTTTGGTGACCTCAATAAAGTGTGTTAATTAAAAAACTTATTGGAAATGGTGGCAGGAGTTTGTTAGCTATGAAAAACACCACCACTGAGATGGTTTCTGCTGATTATATTTTATTTCATTGTCAAGAGCAATCAAGAAGTTATAAACCTTCAGCCAGTGCTGATGGAAATACAAAGGCTAATTCTTCCCTTTGCCAGGGTATTGCACTGCAGTTTAAGCCAACAAATATAAGTGAAAAAATGTTGGCAATGGTTTCACTTATTACTTGTAATAGAACACTTTAGCATTGCTGTTTTCTTTTAGAAGTTGTGCCACCAAATAACAATAAAATACATTATTATTTTTGATCACAGAAAGAAGAAAAAATAGCACTGCAACATATTTATTTTATTTATTTATTAAATTTATTTACTGCCCTTCTCATTTAGAAGCAGCTCAGGGTGGCTCAAAATATTAAAAGAAATGAAAGCTTAAAAAGAGAAATATTTCTAAAAGCAATAAAAATGGAATTCCAATCTAAAGTAAAGTTATAGTTAAAGGATGGGGAGGGAAGGAGCAGGATGCATGGGGGGGGGGGTTGTGGTGAGATTTTCTCTTAATTCATCAACCACCTCCCATGTGATGCTCTCTTGTTGGGACCCCAAGCCAGCTGTCAGAACCAGGACTTCAAGCATACAAGGTTAGAAGGGTGGGAGACGATCTCACCTCAGGGGGTTAAATGTCCCAAAGGGCAGGAGCATGGCAGGGAAGGCTCTTTTCCTGAACCCACCAGCCAAATTTCCCTGACTTATGGAACCTGACCCCTTTGCTGGCATGAGTGTGGTGGGCCAGTCCCATTTGGGTAAGGTGGTTCCTCAAGTAACCTGGACCCATGCCATTCAGAGCTTTAAAGGTAATGAACAACAGCTTGAATTGCACCTAGAAGGAAACTGGCAGGTAGTCCAGCTCATGGTACACTGATGTAACATGGCACACTCTAGGGGTCCCAAGAACTACCCATGCTGCCACACTCTGTACCAGTTTTGGCTTCCAAATTCTCT